>VWYI01048545.1:0-14331 GCA_013399455.1 Anthoscopus minutus
GGCAACAAATCATTCTGTTATTGCAGCTGGCACCAAATGTCTTCATAATGTAACATTTGTCTCAGAGTAAAAGGAAGTTCTGTTCATATTGATTCTACCACATGGTATGAATATGGCAAAATTCCTTGTATCAAAACAAGATACATTTAAAGAGTTAAGAAAGGACCTCAGGATGGTTTCTCATCCCTTCTACATTTCTCAGTTTTCTGAAGAGGCAATACAGGACAGCTTTTACCGACCTTGGAAGAGAGAAATCACTGAAGCACTTAATTCTTTTCTAAGAGCTCTATGATGGAAACCCAACAGTTTTCATAGGGAGCCAGGAACATGAAAGGAACAATACATCACACAATAAATATTTAAATAAACAAAAGCCAACTTTTGAAGTAGGCTGAATTGCTCATTAGAAGAGAGTATTTTGAAAAATATTCAACAAGTGCAAAAGCAGCAAAAGGAACAAGGACAACACTGAAGATCCCAGAAAAACTGTGCAGAAGAGCAACAGAAATGAAAATAATTCCAAAATGGGTTTCTCTGTTCTCCTGAGATCATTGCCAATTTTCCTCTAACAGAGGTTTTGAAGTCTCTTACTGCAGCGTATCAGTAGGACTCTCATGATACAGGACCTGTACTTTCTGTGTGCAGGCTAGAGACCGCAGAATCAATGCAGGTAAATATTCTCTGTATGTTAGTAATCTCTCTGAGACAGTAACAGTGTGCACTGTTCGGGCAAAACGAACATTTTCCTGATTAAACCACCTGCACCCAAACCTTTGAAATAGAAAAATTTCCTGCAATTTAACAAAAAACTTTCCAAACCACTGACTAGGTCAAATCAAGCGTTCCTAAATCAAAGGAACAAAGTCTGATTCTAAATTAAATCCCTGTATCTAGGAAAAGTCAGTGAGGAAAAAGATCCCATATTTTGCTCATTTTGCTTGACATATTTAAAAATGGAGTAAGGAACTGTATTTAAAGGAATAATGAACTGTGTTTGACCACTGCCTTCTGCCCGTTTGCCACATAGTTCCAAAGTAACACCCTTAAAAATCTGGAAGGAATAAAACCTCCCATTTGTAGGGCTTGAGATGTAAAGTACAAGGCAAACTATTTCATTGATACTAACGTATTCATTTTCTAAGATTCCTCTAAGACTCTGAGCTCATTCTAGGAATTCTAAAATTCCTCTAGGACTCGGATTTTTAGAACTTTTTGAAGGAGCTAATTTTTTGATCACAAGGCAATTTAACTGCTTTTCTGGATCACAAGGTAATAATTATTTTCTAAAAAAAAAAATCATAAAAATTACTGAAAGTGGAAGAAAAGCATTATCTTGATTGTAAATCAAACTATGTTCTAGCAAATACATCATACACAGACACTGCAATGTTATTGCCAACAAAGTTACTTTTCCAAGATAATATTTGCTAAGTATGTCTCTACGTGGAAAT
Organism: Anthoscopus minutus; assembly: GCA_013399455.1. NCBI lineage: Eukaryota > Metazoa > Chordata > Aves > Passeriformes > Paridae > Anthoscopus > Anthoscopus minutus. The sequence continues at coordinate 1,452 of VWYI01048545.1, forward strand.
GGTTGTAAGTGATTTTGAGAAACAGGACATGCAAAAAGGACCTTAGTGCAAGTGGAAAAAATGAAGACACAAACTCCATGAAAATCAACAAGACACGTACTATTCTGCTCAGTTCTCTGCTGCTTCCCAACTACAGAAAGGGGAACAACTACTCAGGTGGAACCCACTGCTTTTGTAATTGGATTTTCACAATCTGAGTTGCCATCTCTAGGTAAAAGTACACACTTGAAAAGTAAAACCACTTTTGCCTAGTTCCTTCCCTATCCTCCTTCTCTCTCAAGGAAAACCCATACAGATGGGCAGTCTGACAGACAGAAAGTAACAACTCTAAGAAGTGAACACAGAATGCAAAACAAACGCTTTCACAGTCTGACAACTATCCTCAAATAACCACACTCACAAAGCTTGTACTAGTCCATCTGATGCCTCCGCTAAAACCAACAGTGAACACAGTAAGCAGTAACAACACAAACCAACTAAGAAAAGGCCACACTGATTCTCCTCGTGAGCTACTCCATGGTGAAGGGTCTTACCTCCTCTGTCCACAGCAGATGCACCCAACGTAAAGCCAGCAGCTGCTGCCCGCTGTGGAGTCCCAAGTGCTGTGATACCTTGTGCACCACCACCCGTAGAAGCTTCTCCTGTGTTTTCCCAGTCTACATATTCTGCCAGCCTTTTACTAAGACTGTACAGAGAAAGAGAAGAAATACATTAGGTAAAAAATAATCCCATACCTGCATACACTATTGAAGAGAAGAGTTAACAGTCACTTCTTATCCAACCTACTCTTACCCTGTCCTTAACCATACAGATTTATACACTCATATGCCCTCACTGCATGACTATTACACATTTCAATATTCACTACAGTCAGGTTCACTCTCTAGTCATATACAAACCCATGAAGGTATTAACTCCTGCTTGGTACCTATCAAGTTTCACCTCTGGATAACTGGATACAGACATATTTTAGAGTTTCTAGTGAGCAAATGTGAGCTTAGCAATAAAACCTGAAATTCAACAGAGAACTCTGGGTAAAAACTTTCCTCAACTTCCAAGTAAACACTACACACTGGAATGATACATAGCAGAAGACAAGAGAAAATGGCGACAAGTTCTGCTGGGGAATGTAAAAATGGATATTAGGAAAAATTACTTCAGTGAAAGGGTTGTCAGGGACTAGAACGGCCTGACCAGGGAAGCTGTTGAGTCACCAGCCCTGGAGGTATTTGAAAGATGTTGCAGATTGGCACTTAGGGACGTGGTTTAGTGGTGGGCTTGCAGTGTTAGGTTGATTCTTAAAGGCCTTTTCCAATCTCAACGATTCTATGAATACATCACTGAGCACACTTTTAACACACGACCTAGCACAGCATTAAACTTGGTCCTATTATCAAAAACCACACTGGTAACTCACAACTGACTCGAATTATATGGTTTAAAATTTACCTAGAATATCCATGAATAACAGCATAATCCTCAGCTGTCCATCCATTAGTGTCTTTATGGGAAACATCAGCACCATACCGAAGAAGAACCTTTATCATATTAAGCTCTCCACCAGAAGCAGCAGTCATAAGTGGGGTTCTGAAGGATCCAAGAAATATGATATGAAACACATTGTTTTACACGGTGACTGTCATTATTTTTGTTTCTGTTTGCCCTCAAAAAAGTATTCTCTCCATTACTTTAAAATGAAAAATGAAAAAGAAAAAGCATTTTTCATTAAGAGAAACAATGAAATGGGAGAGGGTCTCAAAATAATTACATGTTTAATCTTAAAGCTTCCACACAGACAACACTTACAAACTCTGCTACTACGCAGGAGATAGCTTTTCAATTTGAGGGAATGCCACTGAGCTAGCCACAGGCTTCCTGCCAGAAAGGCCACCACAGACAAGAACATTTTGCAATCTTCAATGCGGAAAACATTGAACGAGATATGATAGCAAGCCACTGAGGTATGACCGCCTTTCACAAGTCACACAGAAGTAACTGCTTCTGTGTGGCTCCTTGTCTTGTCTTTTTTCAGACCTCATTCCCATGCCTCTCTCAAGCCAATAGGAAGACTATTCAAGAGACCAATGTCAACTTTTGACAGCACCTCACCTTTCACATTGATCTCGAGCATGCACATCAGCTCCTTTTTTAAGGAGACACTCCACTATTTCTTCATGATGTTCGGAGACAGCAAGAATAAGAGGGGTATATCCCTCCTAAAAGGCAGATAAAGTTAAAAAAAATCAAATTAAAAAAAAAAAACCCAAACAAACAAAACTTCAAGAAAAATAGGAGTGCAACTTTTGGAAAGCAATTCATTAACAAATACAAAAAATTACCTTATTTTGGGCATCAATATTGGCATTATGCTCAAGCAACAGCCCTGCTACAGTGGTGTTAGCAGACAGGACAGCCAGGTGAAGGGCAGTGCTGCCGTCAGCATCTGCCAGATGTGGGTCAGCACCATGTTCCAGCACGATAGCTGCACATTTTTCTTGCTGGCACTGTACTGCCTGGAAACAAAAGACAAAAAACTTCCAGCATTTACATTTCACTTTGCTGCAATTCCTCCATCTCCCTAATACTGGGAATTACGAGCACTTCATAACTAGATCATGTTAGAATACGTTAGATTAGCTAACATATCCCCATTCCACACCAATCACAATATCCATAGAGTTACAAAGGTCTACATAAAGAAGACTGAAAAAGACATCATTTCGTTCCAAATCAGTAAGTCTCACTTACAAGAATATACCATAACCCACGCACCTTCATCAGTGGCGATCTGTTATCATTGTCAAAAAGATTCAGCTTACGCTTGTTTTCTACTGGATACATAACTACAGCCACATGGCCATTTGCACAAGCAAGATGCAGAGCTGTCCTAAAGAGTAAATAAATTAAATTAGCAGAGACAGGGATAATTTCAGGCTTTTTTCATAAACACAACCACAAGTTTCACTTTGCAAATCTCAAGCTTAAGAACCACTCCATTACCAGTAGCTGCACACCAAATGCTGGGACTTGCTAGCAAAAGCCCTCCCCAGCATCTGCTTAGTAAGGGGACATTTCCTTCACGGTAGAACTTAAGCTGCAGAGATTCCTGTGCCCAGGTGTTGAGTGCTGCCCTCAGTGGGACTACACACATAGCACAGCAACAGAGACCAAAGCTAGGGAATCTGAGGACTATGGCAAGTCAACTTCTAAGTTTTTCTTTGATCATTCATGGCTCAGAAGTGTATTTGAGATGTACGAGATGGGTTTAATTGCAAGAATATTAGAGCTTCCCCGCACTTTGAGAATTTCTCCTTTTTCTCCAGCTTTTTTACTACTGAAGCAAAACCAAGGACACACTTGCACCAAAGTTCCTCTAACAACATGTAGCAAACCAGGGAGCACAACACTCTGATCCTGACTACAGGAAAGTAGTTTTTGACCTTCCTGTAATGTTAAACTATCACACTCAAAAAAAGCCTACTTCAGAGGAAGTCCTCTACAAGGGGGCAATACCATCTTTCCACAATATATAACCAGCACAGAAAAACTTCACCTTTCCATTCAATTTCTTGCCAGAAAGAAAAGCAGTCCTTAAAACCACATCATCTTAGGTCTGATGGCAATTAACCAGTTTACTTGTACACAAAGACACTATCATCGAGGAAGTCCTTGCATGTGTTTTCTCCTATAAAGCTAGGTGTTTTTAGGGCAACAGAACTAGATGAGTTTTATTGCTGTGACAAGTCCGGCCTCCTGGACAGCCAGCCTAGGAAGCTGAGCTACTCTGCTAAAACCAGCATCTCTTCAGAATACGACAAAGGATTTGACTCTGAGCCTTTTCAGAAAAGGTGATTCCCATTCGCTTATGACACATCACTAGGAACTATGCTGCAGACCAGGGCTTCTCCTTAAGGTAGAACTGTTAAGTGCTTGCTGTGCTTGACTCACCTGTCAGAAGCAACAGCTTCTCCTGCAAGTCACTGACCAGATCTTCTAGTCTAAGGTACTGATTAGCTGTACCAAAGCCTCAGAGCAAAAAATTAACCTAAAAATAAATAAATAAATAAATAAAATACATAAAAATAAATAAAATAAAAATAGATAAAAATATATAAAAATAAATAAATAAATAACCACACTGTGGCTTAGGCTGCCACATCACACTCACCAAAGAAAACTATGCAAGCAGCATCAACACACAGCATGCTTATTCTGCACTATGATTCCTTCCTAATTGCAGTGTCCACCATTCTTTAAGTTGCTCCCAGCTGAGGCAGTGCATCCTTCGGGCCCAACTACTGAACCTCCACGCTGAGGTGAATTCACCTCAGAGGTGAATAGACAGGTGCGACTACACTAAGACTTCAAACCCTGGCCGGAGAATGGTCACAAGGCTTCTCTTGCATCTCCCCTTTGCCACGCTAGGAGCTCGCTTCCACCCCTGCGCCCCTGGGCAAGGACATACAACTCCGGCAATGAGGGCACTAAGGAGGCCGGGTCAAAAATGCTAAGGCAACAGTTGGTCGAATTCAAGGGGGTTTTTGGCAGCACAAGCCTGACTGCCACAGCCAGCCAAGGGCTGCGGCGCCCGCACTCCCACTGCTCCCAGCGACGCTGCCGGCCCGCTCCTGAGCAGGGGAGCTCCCGGGGCTGCCGCAGCTGCACCTGGGGCTCCCGAGACCGTCCCGCGGCTCCCGCCCTTACCGCTCCGCCTTGTCCCGCCCGTCGATGCCCTATTGCTTCAGTCCCTGCCGCACCTGAGCCAGTCGCCGCTGGCGGCCGCACGGTGCTTGCCCAGGTCCTTCTGCCGAAGCTCGTAGGCACCGGCGGGGCAGGGAAGGGAGGCGCTGCCGGACGGCGGCTGCCCGTCCTCTTCCTCCCGAACCCGAAGATCCTCTTCATCCCGCAGCAGGAACGCGGGTACAGTCCCGTCTAGGGAGAGCGACGGCGGGCTGTATCGTGCCTCAAGCAGGGATAGGGAGGTCCCGGCAGCGATCTTGACTCGATGCGGCTCCTTCGGAGCACACCTCGGGCACAGCAACAGCTCCGAGGCATAGCCCCCGACAGCCCCGACCCCGGCCCCGCGCAGGCGCAGGAGGGCAGCGGCGGGCGGTACCGCACAGGCGCGGGGGAGTTGGGCACGGAATCACGCTCGGATGGAATTAGTATCTCGGGGCGTTTAGTGCTGCGTGGGTGCTGCTGTCAGCCTTGGGTGAGCGGGTGGCAGGAACAGACAGCAAGGATTAATGCAGGAGGAAAGAGGATGGAGCGGAGATTCAGATACCATCTAGTTACGTGCCTGACCAGATGCGGAGGAACACGTCTGGTGCAGGTAGCTGGGCTCGCAAGCTGCTGACCGATGTGCACGTTAAGCTTTGGATGGGAGCCCGAGACAAGAGGCCGTGAACTGCCAACTTTCGGGATATCCAAGGGCGCGAAGATGGGTGACACTAGTCCGGTGAACAGACTCTGAGAGACACAGCTGGAGCCTGGAATTGCCGACCTTTTGCGTTGCAAAGGAGATGAAGACCGGTGACGCCGGCGAAGACGTTGGACATGGAGAGGAGGGGAAGAGGCGAAGACTCGGGCGGAAGAGAGAGACTGGGTCAGGAGGTGACTGTAAGGCTGTAGAAGCCCAGAGGTTCTTCATGTAGGCTCTCTCCTCAGACGCAGCAGCTTGAGCTGTTTCTGTTGTAATGCACGCGAAATACGAACGAGAACTGTGAGAACTGTAACAGTATATACGGCTGAAGTGTGAGGACTTCAGTAGCTTCAGTAAACTATTTTTGCTCTGACTTTGGAGTTCAAGATGCTTTAACTTCAATAAAACTTCAACTCGGACTTCTTTTGCTCAGGCTTTGGCTTTTTGCTTGGATTAATTTTGCACCCCTTTCCAATACTGAAGTCCCATCTCTCAGTCCCAGCAGCACTGTGCTTGACATCCATTTAGTAGACTTAGAGTTTATAAACAAGTTTTCACATCTGAAGCGGAGAGAAGGGAAACTATAGATGCTCTGTCATAGCAATAATTGTCCACAGCATTTCATTCAAAATTTGTAATTTTTGTTGAAAAGATCATGGTGCTTCTCTTTTGCTCTGCAAAGGGGATCCTGGGGCAAATGAAACTTCTTTGAACGTCGAGCAAATCCAGTTTCAAGTTCAGCAGTGGCTGTGGGGAAAAGAGACAACATTCCTTATGTTACTTTTACAGCATACAGGAAGAAATAAAGCACTGTAAGAAGACTTTACATAATTTGAGAGTCTCTAAACCTGAATGAGGCTTCCAAAATTCCAAGGACACCTAACAAGGGAAGAGCTGGGCAAAAGGGAAGAAACACATTTTGTGCACATTTGCTTATCAGTCAACAGCATTTGGAAAGCTAGCGACAGACACTCTGGAGGCTACACAGTGAACATCTTTTGGGACTCCACACGACTCCAGTGGCCCTTAACAGTGCTTGTTAGCATAGCTCCTGCAGAGCTCTTCAGCCTCAAGTCTTTGCTTTCCTTAAACGTTCAAAGCTGTGCTTTATTGGAACACTACAGCTACATAGCTGCAGTCCCTGCAAAGCAGTGACTCTGGAGGACCAGCTATCACGAAGCAGGTGGATTTACTCTTTGGGCGCCTGGCCTCAAATTATAGAGGGTGTTTTATGCTCCGTGTTACAAGCACTGAACTCATGTTTGCCTAAACACTACTTAACAATCTTTTTCTGAAGCAATGTCGTCTTTTGGCCCTGATCATGCACTTCTTACTTATTCAAAACAAGACTGCCAACATCTAGGCTACAAAGACAAGCAAGAAAAACCATACAGTCATAGCAAGAAAAGTCAAGATCTAACAGCAAAGAACATGTATGGTATGGTTTAGTACTGAATGCGATCCATGTACAGGAAAGAAAGGGATGGCTGAAATCTATAAAGATCTATAAAAATCTGGGGCTTCTTTGATGTCTTTGCTGAAAATTAACTCTAGTGAAGGGCAACTTCATCTTCAAGCAAGTGTTTCTGTTTGAGCCAGTGGATGAATTTTCTTTTTGGCTTTTTTTCTAGGCAAGTGCATAACATTCTACGCAATATTTTGGGAAGCAGGAGTTTTTCAAATTCAAGTTTAAAATGGAGAGCTAGCAGAAAAAAACTTCTGTGCTTAGCAGAGGACGTTGAAAGTAATGGCTTGAGAGCTGTCAAGACATAGAAACAGTCACCTTTTTCCTTCAAAACACTCCTAATGTAACCTTACATTACCTTTTCCCAGTTCGTGAGTGATTTTTTCCTCCTGTTCCTGTTGTACCTAGAATTATACATCAAATATACAGTTAAGACATAATATGACTCAAATGTAACTGCTAAAACTGCTAAACATTCTTACACCCCAGAGACAACGTGATAAAACCTACAAGTATCATGGCAAATGGAGATGATGGCCTGTGATGGCCAAGAAGATGCCGAAGGCCTTGGACCATGTGAGCTGTGTGGAAAGGCTGAGAGAGCTATGCCTGTTTCTTTCCTGGAGCAGACAAAGCTCAGGCCACCTTGTCTGTGTGTACTAACTAGCAGGAGGGTGAAATAACAGAGATGGAGCCAAACTCTTCTCAGTGGTGCCAAAAGAACAACGCCCCCCAAGCCTCAAGTATTTGTCAAGCATGGACAAGCAGCAGTAAAATCCTGGGGAAAGGGATCCCCCTAGAACATGAAATGAGACATGGGTAGTGGATGGAAGCAGGAAATCTAAGGCCTAGACCAAAAGATGACCTAAAGCAGCACGAATCCTAAGCAAAGCTGCAGTAGTTGAGCTGTTGGAAGAAAGCACTTTCCCCAATTTATGAAGCTTTCAAAATAACCAGAAGGACCACATGGCCCTCTGCAACATGTGCGGATGAATTAAGAGAAGAAAAAGGTCTTGTTTGCCTCTTATTTATTCCAGGAACCTTTTTGTGATTCTCATTGCCACCTGAGGAAAGAGAAAGAGGTGGAAATAAAGCCAACACATGGATTTCTCTGAAAAGGAATGAAAAGGCCTTGGCATGAAAATATACCTTTGAGGACTCTGACAGTCTCCACTGTCCTCCTGCCCCCTCTGGAGAAGGCCTGAAGTACCAAGGCCTGAACAACAGGCCCTGACTGAGGCCTGAACAAGAGGCCCAGAGCCAAAGCCGACCTAGAGATGAAATTTCCAGCCAAATGTTATCTATGTGTGTTTGCTCATGGACAAAGCATTGTTACATGTGCATTTATTGGCAGAACATGTATTTACCTTTCCGAATCTAGAAACTGGATGAGGCCACATCTGGCCTAACCAGGGGTATAGGATCAAAGACAACTCCCTTGGTTCCTCCTTGAGCCAGGCTCTGGGAGAAAGCCGACAGGAGGATGAAATGATACATTGTGCCAGCTTGTTTGTTTAACAGTATAAAAGCTGGGACACTGTCACAGCAAAGTTGGGAGAGCCCGGTGGCCTGAAAGGTGGATGCACCACAAAAATTCCCAGAACCTTGGTTCTCCAGTCCTTCACTGTGACACCTTCTCCCCAGAGCTGAGGTGTCTCAGACTGGCATGATGGCAAAGTATTGGAGTAACTGGTGATGTATCTTTCTTTCTAGCACGACAGGCATTCTTTTGTAGTATCATTAGGTGCATTGCTTAGCTTGTCCTTTGTATTTCATTCCTAATGATTATATGCTTTGATTAGCTTAGCATATCCTTCCAGAATTCTCTGCAGTTTTACTGCAGAATTTTAGTGAATTCCAGTATTGCTCAAGTTGGTGTCTGTGTCCTGAGCAGCTACCTCTCACTGCTTAGCTCTTCAGGCAGTAACATATTGGGTCACTTGCAGCAGTCACCATCTCAGTAGTTCTGTTCCAGGGAGTGATGGTGACTTACTACTTATCCCTAGAGCTTCTTGTGCACAGGGTGAGCTGGATCCTCTCAGACTCCATGAGATGATACTCAGGGTCTAGGAGCTGAACTTCAGAGCAGTACTGCTACTGCACACACAGCCACTGTTCCTACCCAGAACTTTTTGATTGTCAGAACAGGCAAGGGCAGTAAAGAGACTTCTCCTCTAGTTTAATTAAGTTCCATGAGAAGAGATGAAATCCATACCTACAGTGCCATATTACAGACAATGAACTACCACAGAAGCCATAACTTCACGAAGACATAAAGCACAGAACTACTCAGCAGAAAGTCACTCTTTCACTCAGAGAAACCAGCAACTCCAAAGCATTTCCAGCTTTAGGCGAATGGGAATGCATCGGTAAGTTTGAATCAAATCCTAGCAGCGTAAAAAGACAAAACATTTCCAGTTGCACTCAAGGTGAAACAGTACAGGCTACAAACCTTGTCCCATATCTATCTGGGTGCAGAGAAGAGAGAGAAGAATTTTGATTAAGGAGCTGAAGAAGAAAGAAAAAGAGCCTGAAGTTCAAAGATCTTCAGTGAGACACAAGAACATGGCCTACCTGTACATGAGGCAAGGAAAAAAAGCTCACAGTAGAAAGACCACTAAAATACAAGAGGGCAGATGGAAAATGAAATAGAAAAGGAAAAGAAGTTGAGAGAGAGTGTAGGGAGCTGAAATTCCCCTTCACACATTCTGTAGGGAAACTGGTTTCATAAATCCACTGATTCACACTGGCTGCAGCTAGCAGAGTTCACTATTCTTTCCCACGTCAAGACACCCACATTCATTTGCACCAGCCCTTGGCACAGTTGTTAGCATTGAAGCGGGACAGTTTGGAAATACAACAAGCAGCGTGAGTCCCAAAATCTTCTTGCAATACTTGCAGCAGACAGACATCCCCTGCCTTGGGCTGTACACTAAAGAGCCATCCTTCAAATTCTGGTACACAGACCACTAACAGTTATTCCTATGTATGGCTCAGAGTTTAAAATTTTTACAACCCTAATGACCAAAATCTTCAGCCTTCTGATGTACAGCTGTGCACTGTTCTGAGGATTAGCAGTTTCTTTGGCCTATTAGACAATATGGCATGGAACAATAAATGGATTTTAACTTCATGCTAAGAGGGAGAACCTTGCACACTGCCACTCTCCAGCAGGAGTCAAGAATGGTATTTCAAAATGCTTACCTTGGCCACAGAGGCTACAAGCCTCTGTCTTGATGACATGTACCTCTCACATTCCCTTAGGAAGCTGTCTCCTGCACTCAGACTACTGTCCAGTCCTGAACGGTTGCCAAGATGTCCCAGTGCAGTTGAATGCAGAACTGGAGTTGCAGCCAGATCTCCACGGACACTGCTGCTTGTGATTGACGATTTCCTTTTAAGGCGCTTCCAGAGGAGCTCAGCATTGGCTTTTTCAAGTCTCTGGTTAGCTCTGAAACATTCCAAAGCACACAAACAGTTACCTTTGGTAGTAACGCTTTCCCAAAGTTAGTCCCCAGGTCCTTGAGTGTTATTTGACTTCTGAGATGAAGAGCCTCCAAAAACAGCACATCATTTGACCTGAGCTTGTTTGGAGGGCCTGTTTCTAAGAGGTCACAGCAGGTGCAAGGAGCAGCAAGTGTCACCAACGCCTGGGACTGCTCAGCATGAGGGCTTCAAAGCCTTCTGTGAAAGCCATGTGTTTACATAGCTTCTTCTGGAAGGCACCAGCATAACAACCCTGGGCTGGCTCCCCTTCCCAAGGGAAGCTCAAATCTCAGAGCCACTGCTTAAACAGAAGCCAATAAAGATAATTTCTAGTTTTCCTTAAAAGAATCCAATGCTATTTTCTGAGGGGCCTATTCATACTCAAAGTTTTATTTAGGGCAGCAATGATGGCAGAACTAATCTTTCTTTCCTATTCATACTCAAAGAGTAATGGACATGCAATTATCTTTGGTGTGGTATGCAGGATGAAGAAATTATAAAGACTGCTAAAAAAAGCTACCAGTTAAAACAATATCAGCTTGAAAAGTATGCTGTTAATGCATGTTGCTACTGTGGTGTTGCTGCTGAAACACTAAAGAGAAATGAAGAGAAGGCTGATGAAGGGGAAGGGTCTTGCACCAGAATTACGGCATCTCATACTTCCACACAGGGCACTGAGCAGGTGGAGAAGAGTGATTTGGAAGGAAGATGCATGAGAAAACAGAAGTCACTTCTTTTACCACTCCAAAAAATAGGGACTTGCCTTTCCAATTCCTTTGCTTGGCAGTTGCTAATTTTCACTTCCTCCAGGCACAGCTCCTTGTACTTTTCCTTTTCTGCCTGTGCACATTTTTTTTTTAAAGTACTGTCTTGTTGGGTGTCTGTTATCCTGTGCAATCCACATTCAAGATCTCCAATTGTGTCTTGTAGCTGGTTTCTCAGAGAAGCATGATGACTGGCTCTTCTTTGTTTTATGAAGTCCTGGGTGGCTGCCTGTGCCTGAAAGAGACAGTGCACCTTCAACCACCACACAGAAAAAGGGAACTCTCCCCACCTGTCAGTTGTATGTACCCAAGTTCAAGGGCCCAGCTTGGCTCAGAGAGGCAGCTGTGCCTCCTCACTACCATCAGCAATCAAGGCAGAACCCTGAGCTACTACTCTAAGTAATTATTTTCACTTAGGATGAAGCCCAAATCAGTACTACGATTCAAAGCTCCTAATGAAAGGGCACTATCTCTGTAGGACAGGGCATAGAGAACACTCTAAGGCCACTTGCTATGAAAGCCAAGGAGATCCTCAGCTGCTTTCTGAGATGCCTCTATTCTGCAGAATAGAGAAGGAACTGATCTCCCCTTGGCTCTCTGGGAAAAATACACCATAACATTTCCCTAGAGAAATAGGTAACTAGGCTCAGGAGTCATGAAAAGAGAAATTGTTGAGCAGCTTACTGAGGTAGTGGCTTGCAGGTCTCTCTGCAGGGCTTCAATCCTGTTGCTTTGTTGCTGGACAGTTGCATCCAAACAGGTCGTTTCAAATCCAAGGCTTAAGAAGAAATAAAGGCCTTATTATAAAAATCTGCCAGAGACCCAATTCCAAAAAAACAGAGTAAAACATGCAAAATCAAAAGCATCATTCAAAACCATAATGATTTGCTGTGATACAACAAGGCTACCTAGCTATCGATTGTGGTTTCCAACAAACTTGTGTAGGCAACAGACACTTGGTCCCACTGTGTTGTTCTCTTACCGTCGCACATGTTCTTCCAGTTGTTTCACAGTCTCCAAATATTCCAACACCTGGTCCTGCAGTTTCATGACAGAAGCTGTTGTTTCTCTTTCCTTCTCCTCCAAGGCAGCCATCAAGTTCTGAACACAACGCTCAGAATTTAGGTATTTTTCTTCCACCTCCTGCAACTGTAAAGAAACAGAAAGAATCCACAGTTGTCAGGTGAGCTTTTATACAGAGGATTCAAGTGCTACAGATACCTGCCCATACCCTCTGACCAAGGAACTGTAATCGTCTCAAGTATCTTCAGAGCTTTGCTTCTACTAGCAAATGAACACAAGCTGTGTTACTTCCTATTCTTCGATCTTACATCTAGTTGTTGCTTGGGGTGATAGCAAGTAAAGGAGCAGGAAAGGCCTTTGCAAGGGTTTTACAGAGATGTTTATCTCAGCTACACGCGTGCACTGTCCAGAGTTCAGGGAACAAAGGTGATGGGGCTTGTGTGGGGGTTCAGGTTTGTTACATGGGATGAGCAGGGCAGGGAAAACTTTAGGGACCAATTACTAGGGGACAGGGAAACTAGGTGGGAGTGACTGAAAGGCTGAGGGACAGGGAGAGGGCACAGGGCTGGCAAGAAAACAGAACAGGGCTTGCTTTGGCCAGATAAAACAAGATCTGCTATCAAGAGAAGGCAGCTCAGAGAGGCCTCTCATTTTCCTTAACTGGGAAGGCCTTTCTGGGTCTCCGCACTTCTACAGCAGCCTCTCCCATCCCTCCACAGA
>VWYI01048546.1:2138-13994 GCA_013399455.1 Anthoscopus minutus
CTCGGCCGCCGCTGCCCGCTCCGTCCCACCGGGACCGCGGCGCCCCGGGCGTGCCCAGGCTGGGGGGGGAAGACCCGGGGCGGCGAAACCCCAACAACCCCCCTTGGGAGGGGGCTCCGGCGGGGGGAGAAAACCCCATCAGTGGGGCCCGCGGGGAGTGGGAGAGCCGAGGGCCGGGGGAGAACGAAAGATGGGGGGAAAAAAGGGCGAGACGTGGCGGAGAAACAAAATCAACATGGAAGTTGCCTTTTCTCCATTCAAGTTTCCTCCGCTGCCCTCCCAACCCTCCACTTCTTACATAACTCACCTTCGGGCGGACCGCAGGAATTCTTATTTCATTGTTCCCAGCATCTTCTGGGAGCGGGACGCGGCTCCTTGAGGTGCTCCAGCCTCCTGCAGTCCTCTATCCAAAAGGAGGCGAGAGTGGCATCTCTACCCAGCAAAGGGGGTACCAGCTCTGCTGCCAGTGCCATATGGTTGGCACGTCATGCGCGAGAGCTATCACATGAGAGCTAATGATTGACATGCGCTTGCATTCAGGGAGATTTGTCTCTCTGGGGAAGGAGGACTCGCCATCTGTCACTCTGTACTCTAAAAAAAAAAAAAAAAAAAAAAAAAAAAAAAAGAAAAAAAAAAAAACCTCTTCCAAATCTCCAGCTCTGCCTACACGCTGCAAAATGGGACCCGGGCGAGATGTAGGCGATGGCGGGGCCGGGAGGAACAATGGAGCCAGCGGGAAAACCGGCCATCCCGGCTGGGCCAAGCGTGGCGGGGACACAGGCGGGCGCTGGGATGAGGGGGGAGATGCCACGGGGACCCTCGCTGGGAGCTGGCATCTGCGGCTCGCCGCAAAATGCCGCGGCGGCTCACCCCGGTCCGTCCCCACCCTCAGCCAGCAGCCGAGCGGCGATGGCTGCGGTGGCTCGGGCCTGGCTCGGGCTGGGGGCTGAGGCCGGGCATGGCAGAGGTGGTGGCAGTGCCCAGTTTGGCCACTCCGGTGCTGGCAGGGGGCTGCAGGTGTGGTGTGGGCAGGGCCGGTGGCTGCGGGGCCGCCTGTCCCCATGCTGGTGGCACATGGACGTGCGGGCACCCCCATGGCCGCACAGCCACGCCAACGTCCCTCCACGCCATGGCACAGCCCCACACAACCTTTGGCACCCTCTGTGCACACACACAGCCCCCCAGGCCCCCTTGCACGCTCACACCCTCCCTGATGTGCACGGGGGCTGAGCCTCCACGGGCGCCGATCCCACGGTGGTGGTGGCCGAGGCCTGGCCGTGCCGCGGTGCAGCCAGCAAGGCCTTTGTCTGTCAAGCAACTCCTCACTGCTCTGTCACCCTCTGGCCCCCAAATTTGTCCTCATCACAGTGTCTGTGAGCCCAGAAATGGCTGCTGCACTTTTGGGGCAGCAGCTGGGCCACAGAACCTAAATGGTCACGCAGTGTCCCCAGAAGCCCCTTCCCATCATCCAGTGTCCCAGTCCTGGCTCCATCCATTGAGGCTGGCGCTGTGTCCTGGATCTCCTCTGTCCCCACAAACTCGGGGGGTCAGGGCCTGCCTGGTTTGAGGGTGTGGATGCCACACACCAGCACGTGCCAGCCATACACACTTGGCGAGGGTGGCGTAGCCATGACACGGACACGGTGACAGTGGTGGCTGTGCCCACACACAGACAAAGGGCTGGCCATGCCCGGCCACCGGGGCTTTGCCAGGGCCATCAGCAGCGCCCATTCCCCTGGTGCAGGTGCTGGGGCTGGCATGTGACAGAGGAGCTCCGCCGGTGGCGGGCGTCCCCCCGGCACGAGCCCTCCGACTGTCACTCACGGCTGGGACGAGCAGATGGCACCTGGGCTGGAGCTGGCCTGCAGGGAGGCAGGGCCCACCCTGGGCCTGCCAGTGATGGTGCCGTGCTGGGCACCAGTTCCTGGGCATCCTCCTGGCACAGCTCGTCCCTTCCCCTCCGCACCGTTCAGCTCCCTCTGCTGCTGCCATCTTCGTTCTGCCGGTGGGTGACCTGCTGGGATCGTTGTGCACCACGAGCCCACCCTCACCCGATGCCTGTGGCACAGCAGAGCCAGCTCTGGGTAAGTCCCCACTCCTCTGCCATCGGTCCCCAGGCCGGGGGACTCCCAGCCCCTGGAGGGTGACCACACCCCAGGTGTCAGGGTGGTGAAGCCATCAGTGTGCCCTGGGTCCTGGCATCAGACTTACGGCCCATGAGGGACCAAAGGGGGCCCTGACTCTGCCTGAGGACGAGGAGATGTCACAGTGTGAGTGGCCGAGCTGGCCCGTGTGGGGACAAGGATGGGGACAAGGATGAGCCACAAGCCCCTGGCCCAGTGTACCCATTACAGCCTAATTAGCAGCCGGTGAGCACGAGGGTGGGCGCCGGCGTGAGGCTCATCAGCATGCGCGGAGCTTGGAGGGAGAAGAAAGTGAAGACATGAAACGGGGAGAGGAGATGAAAGGGGAGCAGGGAGATGAAAACCCAAATTGCTGCCTCGTGGTGCTGACAGCCCTTGGCCGGACAGTGCCTGGGCATGGCCCACAGAGAGGGCAGGAGTGGGATCCCAGTGTTGTCCCTATGCTGTCCCCTCCACCGTGGCCGCTGATTGCACAGGGCAGAGAGGAGTAGGGGCAGCTCCAACCTGGTCCGTGAGTGGCTTTGGGAAAGGGCTTCATCCCAGCAGGTGAGCAGGAGGGGCCTGGGTGAAGAGGATCCATCCCACAGGAATTGGGGCTGTCCTGTGCAGCAGGGGCAGGTGAGGTTGAGGTGAACCCAGGACCAAGCACA
Source organism: Anthoscopus minutus (assembly GCA_013399455.1). Taxonomy (NCBI): domain Eukaryota; kingdom Metazoa; phylum Chordata; class Aves; order Passeriformes; family Paridae; genus Anthoscopus; species Anthoscopus minutus. The sequence continues at coordinate 4,933 of VWYI01048546.1, forward strand.
GTTTGGGGAGCAGGGTGGGAGCAGGGCCAGGGCTGGTTCTGCCTTTTTGGATGTGGGAGCTGAGGGAGGTGGTCCCAGCAACCCCAGAACTCTGCTCCCCACCCCACTGATGGTCCTCATGGGCTGTCCCAGCACCTCTGCTCCCTGTTATGTCTCTGGTGGCCTCGGTGCCAGGCAGGCACAGCGAGGAGTCTGGCTGAGGCATGAAGCTATTTCCTCCTCCAAAATCCATCCTCCACGTCCCATCCTTCCCTCCAGCAGGAAGGCGATGGGTGCAGACGGGGACCCTGCGTGCCGCAGCGATGGCTCCATCCCCGAGGAGGTGCATGCCAGGGGACACGTGCCACCGGGAGGGACACGGCGAGGGCATGGAAGCAGGTCGGCACTGGCAGAGCCGGCGGTGGGCGCCGGGTGCTGGGTGGTGCCGGGACGCGGCTGGGAGCCAGCTGGGCCCGCGGCGGCTCCAGGGGCCCCGCGTGGGGCGAGTTTGCCGGGGCTCAGGCGGCTGCCACAGCCCCAGCGTGAGGCCAGGCCACGCTGCCCCTCCCCAGTGATGGCACGGGGATCGTCCCAGCTGGCCCCTATCGCCGGTGGGGTCCCTGCTGCCCCTGAGCGAGGTGGATCCGTGCGAGGCCCGAGCGATGGAGCCGGCTCCGGCATCTCCCCGCGAGCGGTGGCGGGGGGAGGCGGGGGCCGCTGCCAGATGGAGCCGGCTCTGCATTGCAATATTTCTGGGAGGTGAAGGCTGGGGAGAGATGGATGCGCTAACGTGCGGCGGAGCCACCGCCGGGAATGTCACTGAGGGGAGGAGAGCGGCGGGAGCAGGAGCTGAGCCCGTCCCTGTCCCCGTCCCTGTTCCCGTCCCTGTCCCCGCTGCCTTCGGGCCGGGTCCCTGGAGCAGCTCCTCCCTCTTAGGACCCATCCCTGGGCATCCTCCAGTCGCCGGGTGAGCAGGGCCCCAGCTGCGGGTGGGGGGCTCTGGGGGATGGGGAGGGGTGGGTGTGCCCTGCCTGTCCCCNGGAGGGAACTGAGGGAAGAGAGGGGGGCCCAGGCTGAACTGGCATCAGGGGGGTTTAGGGAACTCCCTCATCTTCTGCCAGAGGAGGATGAGGAGATGCTGTGCCAGCCCTGGGGCTGTGGTGTGGCTGCTTCACCCGCTGGATTCTGCTCCCAGGGCATCTGAATTCCTACTCATGTCCCCCAGCCTGTCCCCCCAGCCTGTCCCCCTAGCCTGTCCCCCGCACTCACACTTGCCAGGGACTTGACAAGCGCTTTTTAAGCCACACGTTGTTAATTAGGAAAATGACACCTGGGAATTGCCCAGTGGGAAACTGCTGGAGCCGCGGCTCCATGTGGGGCTGAGGACAGATGATCACGGGGTGGGGACACAGGGGACTTACACCCCCTGCCCCACTCTCCTTTGTCACCCGATGTGTTTGCCCCTGCTGGGGGCAGATGTCCTTTGGGGACAGTGAGGGAGGCTGGGACAGGGCTGGAGGGAGCTGCCATTGTGCAACCAGCAGAGCTGGCTGCTGCTGAGGTAACAAGGCCACCCTGATGATGTCACACAAGTCTGTGACATCACAACTGGTCTGTGACATCACCAGGCTTTAGGAGTGGCCACAGCAGGCTCTCCACAGCCACCGTGGCAGGCCGAGGGGCACACACTGGCGGTGGCACCAGTGTAGGTGTGGCTGGGTGGGTGCTGCTGGCATCTGCCCCCCATGGCACATGGCAGCTGCCCAGGGCCATTTCGGGGGCTGCCAGGACCCAGTGCTGGGGGGCACACGAGGGTGGTGGGGGCTTCCCCCTCCATCACCCCCCATCTCACTCACCTGCCCCCCAAAACCAGGGATAGGCAGCTGGTGGCCCCCCTGGAGGTGCACTGAGTGTGTCAGGCCTCAGCCAGATGGGTGGGCACAGGTGAAGGGACACCTGGGTGGCACCAGGGACAAAGGCCGAGGGCTGGACTCGGGGTGCCAAGCCACATCCCAGGGAGGCTCAGGTTACATCCCTTGGGAGCGGCTCCAGTGCTGCCATTGCAGAGCTCAGCTGCTCCGGCCAGCTCTGCAGCACAGGGGATCCCAGTGTGGGGCACCCTGGGGTGCTCCCCTCATCCCCGGGTGCTCCAATCCCTGGGGACACCGGGGACCCCCATCCTCCTTCTCAGGTGCCTTCAGGGACCCCCACCCTGAGAAGCAGCATCCCCACCTCAACCTTAAGGTGGAGGGGCCCGACAGGGAGTGGATTTGGGGAGATGGGGAGAGTCTCCATGGCGACAGAGCGCGATGACGACAGTCGCCATGGCGAGGCTGCGTGGCCCGGCCCGTTGCCATGGCGATGCGCCTGGCACAGCGAGTCGCCATGGAGATGGCCGAGGGATGGAGCGGTCCCCATGGCTTGGGGACCAGGGCTAGGATGGGATGGGGGAAAGGGGGTGTCCCGAGGGCTGAGCCCCCCAACCCTGCATGGGGCCTCGCCGGTGCTGCCGCCTGCCCGGTGCCGCCTCGTGCCCGGTGCCGCCGCCGCCGCCCGGGATCATTTTCACGAGGCTTTTCCACTCCAGTTCACACTCCCATCTGACAGGCCCAACTTCTCATTTTCAGAGTAATCACTCCACTGCACTAATTGCACATGCAAATATGCAAATTCGTATTAATTAATTACTATACTAATTAGTTCTGTGGTATTTGCGAGTAATAAATCATTCGGAGGGAGCGGGAAGCTGGAGACCTGGCCCATTTACACTTCGCATAAAAATTTAATAGGCGCTCCGGCTGATCCGGGACAGCCGCGCCACCGCGCTTAAAGGCACAGAGCTGGCCTGGCACGGCATGGGGGGCACCAGACCCCACCACAGCGAGGGGGTCAGGGCGTGCAGAGTGCCCAGGGAAAGGCAAAATTGGGGAAAAGCACCGGGGAGGAGGAATTGGGATGGTTTAGGGGCATGTGGTGTGAGGGGGGAGACGGATGTCGTGGTCTTGGTGGTTTCCAGTGAGGAAACTGAGGCAGGGAGGACAGGCTGGGGGTCCCCACCGCTGCACGACAGCATGGGGAGGGTCTTTCCTCATCTGGTGGTGGCATCCAAGGATGGGGGTACCCGGGGGGGCCACCCTGCTCGGCAGCTGGGCTGGCTCACACCGGCCACCGCTGCTACACCGGCACGGTGACCACGCCAGAGTGGTGACCACACCAGCACTGCCACCAGACTGGCACAACGATCATGCCAGCATCATGTCTACGACCACACTGGCACCGTGACCACATGCCACCACATAGCCAGCATGGTGACCACACTGTCACGGTGACCACGTTGGCATCATGATCACTTTTGGCACTGCCACCACGCCAGCACTGCGACCATGCCAGCACAGTGACCACGCTGTCAGGGTGACCACATTGGCACCGTGACCGGGCTGCCACTGCCACCACGCCAGCACCGCCACCACGCCGGCGCCGCACTCGCGCCAGCTCGGCGCAGCCGCTCCCCGCTGCCACCTTGGGGGATTTTGCGAGCCTTTAATTGTCGTAAGCACAGATTAATTAAGCAGCGATAAACACAAACCCATGCATTATTGATGAATAAGGGTGAGTTCAGGTTGGTGCGATCGGTGTAATTAAATATAAACCTCAAGCTGCCCATTGTTAACGGACAAATTACATTACTATTGCGACACGTGTCGGGGCGCCGCGGCCGGCGAGGGGCTCACGCCCTTGCACCTCCACCCACAGCCTCCAGAGAGGGGATGTAGGGCAGGAATGGGGACCCCCCAGTGCCAGGGCCAGGCTCTTTTCCATCCTGGATCCGTGCGCAGCAAGCATGGTGCTCCAGAAGCCCAGGGACACATCACCAGCCCACGGAGCAGGAGAGATGGGGTGTCCCCGCACGGCCCCACTGGGATGTGGGGACGCGTGGGGTCTGTGGATGGCACAGGCCTGGCGCACATCTGGAGGCACACACATGAACATCCCTGGCACACACGTGCAGATGTGCGCAGCCCTGGCACACACATGAACACACACGTGCCCATCTGGCACACACACACACACACCTCGAGACTCCTCCTTCCTTGTTCCCTCCTCCCCTACCCAAACACCCCCCTCGCCGTGTCCCCACATCCCCGACCCCCCCTGCATGAAAGCCCTCCCGTGGGCATCACGCTGTCCCTATGTCCCTCTGGGAACCCCCTGTGCCAGGCACTGTGGCCGTGTCCCCTCCCCACAGGCACCGGGCTCTCCTCGTTGCGTCCCCGGGGACACCTCCACACCCCCTCGGGAGCAAGTGACAATGACCTCGGGGGGCTGCGGGAGAGTGGCGAGCCTGGCTGTGCCCCCCTGGCCCCCCTCGCCCGGCGCGGGGTGGGGGTGCCAGCTGGAAGCTATTTATTAACCAGTCATGGTTAAATTGGTTTATAAATTAACAGATGTTTTAACTTTATTCTTTCTTCTGGGAATGGAGGCAGCAAACTGGTCTGTGCTGGCGGCCGGGACCCCTCGGGGAGGGTCAGCGATGAGAGTGGGGCTGGGACCCCCCCTTCAGCCCACCCTGGCAGGGATCCCTGGGGTCACCAAGATGAATTTTGGTCTCCCTTGGGGTCCCACCTCCTCAGGGAAGCGGGTGGGTGGAGCTTCAGGATGTAGGTGCTACAGGTGGGTAAACTGAGGCACGTGATGTCCCTCATGCAGAGGAGACCCCTGGGCCGCCTCTCCGAGCCTCAGCATTGCATCCCTTTCTTCCTGGAACCCTTCAGACTTGCTCCCCAACACCCCATTCCCCCTTTTTCTTCCCAGTATTCCCCCACAAAGTTCCCCCCTCCAAGGTTTAACCCGTTCAGCCCCTCCTGGGTCCGGCACACCCTGGCTCCGGGCTCTGTGGGCATGAACACCCCCCAAATCCAGCACAACCCCTGCTTGGGTGGGTGCCCACCTCGGGGGTGTTGCCCCTGGACCCCCCCCGTGCCCCCAAGCCCCAATTTCGCCCCGCGGTGTGGGTGTGAGGCTTGGCGTGGGCCGGTGGCCGGTGGCTGCCAACCAGGACGGCTCCAGCCGCGGCTCCGCTCCGGCCACCCTGTGCCAAAGCCCTTGAGTCGCTGCCCGGCCCAGGCGGCCGTGCCAGCCCCGGGTGGCCGTGCCAGCCTGGCCATGCCAGCGTCGGGAGTGACATCTGCCACCGCGTGCCGCGGCGCCGAGGGCCACACGGGGCTGGTGAGGGCACCGATGGCACCAGGACCAGGCACAGCCTGGGGGGGCCGGGGGGATGCAGCCCCCTGCCCACTCTGTTGGTGGTTCGGGGATGCGATTTCTCCTCCTCGCGCTGGGGACGCGGCCGCCTCTGTCCAGCCGGGACTGGGGACACAACGCCCCATCCTGCCGGGAGTACAGGGACACAGCCCCTACCCGTGCCGGCATGGAGGGGCTCCTCGAGCACCCGCACTTTCCCCGGGATAGGGGGTTGCAGACCACCCCACGTCATGCTAAAGATAGGGATTGGAGCCCCCCAGTCGCAGTGGGTTAAAGAGATGCAAGCCTCCAGTCCTGCCAGCTCTGGTCAGTGCCTCAGTTTCCCCACCGCACCTGCCAGTGCTGCCCAGTGTCCCTGAGTAGGGCAGTGGATGCCCCTTCCCCAGCCCTCCACGAAGCCCCTCCCAGGACCTCTACCCTTCTGCAGCCCCCCAGGGTGGTCGTTCCCAGCAGCGAAGGGGTTAAGCCCTCTGCTCAAACCCCCCCCCCTTCTCCACCGCCCCCTCGGATTCCCACGCGTGCTCTGCTCCCACGCGTGTTCCCACTCCCGACATCTCCTCTGCACCCAAGGGAGCACCGGCCCCCACCCGCCGCCCCCGCTGCAGCTCCTGGGGGGCGGCTGCACCCACGGGGGGTCTTGGGGTGCGGGGACTTCTCGGGGGGCTCAGCCCGGGAGGGGACACACGGGAGCGGGGTGAGGGACACTGTCACCTGTCCCGGAGGGGGATACGGGGATGAGGGGCGCTCATGGGGATCCCGGCCCCCCNCATTGCACAGGCCCCGCCCCCCGACACTCACCCTTGGACCGTGCGATTGTCCCGGTGTGTTTGTCCCCACGACGCGCTGTCCCCGCAAGGCCCTGTCCCTACGATGTTCTGTCCCAATAAGGTCCTGTCCCCGTGGCATCCTGTCCCCACAATCCTGCGTCCCTGATGTACCCCATCAGCACAACGCTGTCCCCGGCACACCCTGTCCCCAGCGTGCTCCATCCCTGGGACACTTCGTCCTCATGGGACCCTGTCCCCACGATGCTCCACCCCCAGCACACCCTGTCCCCACGGTGCTCCATCCCCAGCACACCCTGTCCCCACGATGCTCCATCCCTGGGGCCCTTGGTCCCCATGGGACCCTGCTGGGCACGGTGCTCCAACCCCAGCACGCCCTGTCCCTGTGGCACCCTGTCCCCACGATGCTCCGTCCCTGGTGTGCCCCACCACCACGACGCTCTGTCCCCAGCTCTGTCCCCATCTCGTCCCCACCAAGGTCCATCCCCACACCCTCTGCCCCCTGTGACACCGAGCCACGTCCATCCCCACGGCTCCGCGGTGGGCTCAGGCTCCTGCTCCTCGCCGGTGCCCGCTGGCGGGGGGCGAGCGCTTCTTCCCTCAACCTGCTGCTATTTTTACTCCTCTCTGCGGGAGGATTCGCTGCTGCGAGGAGCTGCAGCCCCCGCGGCACCGCGGCACGGGCACGGGGACGGGCACGGCACGGGGACGGGCACGGCATGGGGTGCCCACGGTGCTGTCCCGGCGACGAGCTGGGCCATGTGTGCCACACGTGTGCCTGGAAGGTGCCCCCGTGTTCCGGGCCCGGTGCGGCCCCCCCGTGCCACGCTGCAGGTGCCACCCGCGGGTGACGGTGCGTGGGCGTGGGCGCGGGCGGCGCGTGCCGATCCCGGGGGGCTGCGGGTGCTGGCGCTGCCGCAGCGCAGGGAGGGGAGGGGGCCCGGCCACCCCCTCACACGGCGTCTTCGTGGGTGGGAGAAGCGGGAACAGCAGCGGGATGGAGCCCGGGAACCTGTTGCCATAACGACTCTGGTCCCGGGATGGGGACGGTGCTCAGAGCCTCGCACCGGGACAGCCCTGGCACAGGGTGACCTAGTGATCCCTCATTTGTCCCCACATTTTGGTTTCCATGAAGACGTTGAGCTCTGCCGGCTCCTGTCCCTGATTTGTCCCCACCCGGGTGGTCACTGTGCTGTGCCACAGGGGCAACTTTGTCACCCAGAGCCAGGTTTTGTCTCCCAGAGCCCGGCTTTGTCACACAGATCCAAGGTTTGTCGCCCAGAGCTGGACTTTATCACCTAGAACTGGGCTTTGCCACCCAGAGCCGAGATTTGCCACCCAGAGCCAAGGTTTGCCACCCAGAGCCAAGATTAGTCACCCAGAGCCGGGCTGTGCCGTGTTTTGCCGAGCTTTGCCGCGTGGTGCCGGGCGGGAGGGAGGCTGGTCCATGGCTCGGTGCCACTCGGGTAAATATTTTGCTGGAGCGGTGGCTGCTGGCCCACGGCCACCCGCAGCCGTTGGAGCACCGGGAGATCCGGGGGACGGAGCCAGTTCCCAGCTCCCCCTTCCTCGTTCCTGCTCAGAGGCGGCTTCCATCGCCACCGCCCCGGGACATCCCAGGAGGGGACAGGCCACCGCTCCGGCTGCTGGTGGCCCCTGCATGGGGACACCCCCTGGTTGTGCCCCTTCGGTGGGGCCGGGAAAGGTGCCCTCGATGTCCCCCACTCCCTGCCTGGAACGTGCAGCTCTGGTGGCGAGCGTTGCCCTGGGGGATGAGCCCCCGCTTCCCCAGGGGCAACATTTTGTGTCCCGTGGGATTTTCCATGGGGAAAATCTCCAAAAGCTGGGGAAGAGCCAGGACAGGTGGGCACAGCCCTGGGTGAAGACACAGCCCCCTCTCCCCCGACGTCCCGGGGGCTGCAGCTGGGGGTGGAGAGACCCCCAACACACAGGCGATGGGATGTTTTGGGAGTCCCATGTCCCCTGTACATATCCCCAGAGTGGTGTCCCTGTCCCGTGTGGCACAGAGCAGCCGGGCGGGGGGACTTTTGCCGCTGCCCACACATGGGTGGGAGCGGCTGTCCCCCTGTCCCCTCTCCCCCCACCTCTGGGGAGACTCAGGCATAGGAGACAGGGACACGCATGGAGCCCCCTGTCCCTGTCCCATCCCAACCGGCCACGGCAGGCGGGGTCCCCCATGGCAAGGAAGGGGTTAAGGACCCCCCACAGGTTGGCTGAACCCCCTGGGGGGCTCCCCAAGGGCTCATTACGGCGGCCTCAGCCCCCCTGCCCGGGGAGGGGGGGATGAATAATTCAGCGCCTGGTAGGAAGACGTGTCCTCCCTCCCTCTCCTTCCTCCTCCTCCTCCTCCTCCTCACCGGCTCTGCCTTCCCCACCTCCCGCCACTCTCATTCCTCGCCGTACCGAGCCCCGGGTGCCACCGAACTCCGCTCGGTACCGGTGTCAGAGACCCCCCCCCGGCTCCGGTGACTCCCGGCCAAGGCCATGGACCCCAAGGAGCGCAAGAAGATCCAGTTCTCCGTGCCGGCCCCCCCCAGCAACCTGGACCCCCGCGCCGTCGAGATGGTGAGGGTGGGGAGCGGGGAGCGGGGCCACCCCGGGGGTCCCTCCTCTCTCCCAGGGCAAAGCGCTGCCAGTGACCTCGGAGGCAAGGAGGGACCCCCGGAATGACCGTGTGGGACGGGAGGGGGACACCGGAGAGACCCAGGGTGCTGGAGGGAGACCGGGAAGGACGGGGACAGTGGGGACAGGAGTGGGACAGAGTGGGACAGGAGGGAGGGGATGGGAGCGGGAGAGCAGGACAAGGGGGATCGGAGGGTGCAAGACGGGATGGAACAAGGGGGATCGGAGGGGACAGGAGGGACGGGATGGGAGCGGGAGAGCAAGACAAGAGGGATCAGAGGGGACAGAGGGGACAAGGCAGCGGATGGAAGGGACAGAGGGGACGGGGGCGATGCGTTGGGACAGAAGGGATGGGACAAGGGGGAGGTGGGAGGGGACAGAGGGAGCGAGGGG
>VWYI01048546.1:20833-39210 GCA_013399455.1 Anthoscopus minutus
CCTTCCCAACCCCTGGGCTGCCGGAGCGGGATGCGGAGGATGCTGGAATGCATAATGGAGCACCAGGGTGCTCAATAATTCATCTGTCACCCAGGAACAGCCACGTTTCTCCACATCCAGCCCCTGCTCCGAGCTCTCAGCTGCCAGAGGGAGCAGCTCCAGTGGAGGTGGGGGGGGCTTGTCTGGGATTTCAAGCTTTCCTGCTCTGCCCCACAGTGCGTGTTCTCCCTCAGGAATTGGATGGTTTGGGAGGGGTGTGTGTCCAAAACAGCCTAAACCTCCTTGGGAAGGCTGGCATTAATGATGGATGAGCTGCACCAGGGTGCTCTGGTGCCGTGTCCTGCAGTGTCCCCGTGTCCTGCCATGTCCCAGCACCCCACTGCGACCCTGCTCGGCATCCCGGGGTCGGGTCCCTGGAGCCTCTCTGGGTGATTTTAAAGCGCTGTGAAAGTTGGGGAGGAGCTGCCTAAGTGCAAAGTGCTGTTGGAGGGGAGGAGGAGGCGGTGGCAGCCCCGGCGAGGGGGGATTTATTATTTATCCCTCACAGATGTCCTTAACTTTTATCACTTCGAGCCGGGCCCGGCGCACAGAGCAGCTGATCCAAAGTGACAAGGATTCCAGCTCCTTCCCAAGCGCCTTCGAGAGGGACTAACAGGGACTTGACAGGAGTCCAGCTTTGTTCCCTTCCCAGCACCAGCACTCCCGGGGCTGGGATGCAAAAAACGCTGGCTCAGGGATCCAAAACTGGCTCAAACTGCCCCAAATTGGGCTGTGCTCGGCTCCTGCAGGTGCTCCTGGCTGCACATTCCTTGGGATTTCCACGTGCCGCAGATCTGGGCACAAGCTCCTGACCTTTTTCCATGGACACCACAGCCTCCTGGGTGTCATGAGTGGGATTTATGTTGGACAAACCTCGCTGGGATCCCAGCAGGCACAAAACTGCTGAGGCAGGAGCTTTACACACCACAATCTGGGCTGGTTTTGTTTTGGAGGTAAAACATCCTTGAGCAGGAGGAATCAGCAGGGAAGGAGTTTGTGGCTGTGCTGTGGGTGACTCGGAGGTGGCGGGGCCGGGGCTGGCAGATCCCTGGCCCGACCTGTTTTGGGATCCTTCGTTCCATGTTTGTCTCCCGCGTGTGCTCCCGTCACGCTCCCTTCCCACAGGGGCCTCCTTGTGCTGCGCTGACGGAGAGGAAAAATTTCAATACAATGCTTGGCACAGCTGCAGGAAAACAGCTCCAGCCTTCCAACACCTCACTCGTGCCGGGATCGTGTGCCCGGCGCTGCCAGGCGGGGCTGGGACAGGGAGCAGCTCCTTCCCTGCTGCCTTCCTGATCCTGGGACAGGGAGCAGCTTCTTCCTTGCTGCCTCTCTGATCTCAGGACATGGAGCAGCTTCTTCCCTGCTGCCTTCCTGATCCTGGGACATGGAGCAGCTTCTTCCCTGCTGCCTTCCTGATCCTGGGACATGGAGCAGCTCCTTCCCTGCTGCCTTCCTGATCCTGGGACAGGGAGCAGCTCCTTCCCTGCTGCCTTCCTGACATTGGGACAGGGAGCAGCTCCTTCCCTGCTGCTCTTCTGCTGCTGTGCCTGGCCCAGTCAGGCGTCAGGCCCAGGGTTCTCTCATGGCTGTGCAGGTCGGGATTTGTTCCAATGGGATGCCTGATTCCAAAAGTTTTGCCTTCCCTGCAGAGGGAAGGGTGGGGTGGCTCCATGATTTCAGGGAGTGCTCCCAAAACGTCCTCATATCCCTTTTCCTGTGTCCACAGTGTCTCCATGGGGTTTGGGGCCCCTTTTTCTTCTACAACTTTATCGTGTGGTTTGCAACTCCTTTCCCTGCTGGCTTGGCATCTCCATGGGCTTTGGAGCCCCTTTTCCTACTGCCATGGCATTAAAGCCCATCCAGTCCCATCCCCTGCCATGGGCAGGGGCACCTTCCACTATCCCAGGTTGCTCCAAGCTCCATCCAATCTGGCCTTGGACACTTCCAGGGATGGGGCAGCCCCAGCTTCCCTGGACACCCTGCGCCAGGGCCTGACCACCCTCACAGGGAAGAATCTGATTTGCTCCTGGGTCAGAGGGGGACAGGAGCAGGGGTGTGGCAAGGCTTGAGTGCTGTGTCCCCGCAGGTGACGCTGCCGTGGCCGATGACCCCGGAGCCGACCCCGGAGGATGAGCAAGCCCAGGGACCTGCAGCACGACCTGGAACGCAGCCTCCCAGCCATTGCCTCCATCAGCTCCTCCTTCTCCCAGAGCCAGGGCTTCTCCCCGTACTTCTTCTCCCCGGAGAAGAGAAAAGCCATCTCGGATGTGAGGAGGACCTTCTGCCTCTTTGTCACCTTCGACCTGCTCTTCATCTCCCTGTTGTGGATCATCGAGCTGAATGTGAGTTGGAGGAAGCAAACTCGGGGAATCTTTGCCCTTTTTAAGCTCAGTTCCCTCTGTTAATTGCTCTGTTCCAGCACTCCCGGGACCAATCTTTGTTTGCTGTTCCCAGCGCTGGCCAAGGAGTTGCTGTTCTTTAGAATAAACTAAAGTCCAGCTCGTTTCCTGCCCCGGGGCTTTGTCGGGGCTGTCCAGGGTTGTTAACACCGTCCCTTTGTTGTGCTGTAACAAGATCCAGGGCCTCTGGAATCACCAAGTTGAGCCAAATTCCTCTCCTGCTCCCCTGGCCTGACACAAAGCTGCTCCCTGGGTTTGCTGCTGACGTGTTCACAGAGCATCAGAGGAGCAGGGGAGGATCCTCCAGGGGCTTTGATCCCAAAATTCTGCTGCTAATCTCAGCTTTGGGAGGCTGGAGGTGCTGCTCCACCTCCCAAGGGATTGTTGAGGGGGTTGTGAGTGGTTTGGTTCCCTCCAAAGCTACTCACAAGCTGCTGTGTTTGCTCTGTGTTGCAATAACAGGGAAAATCCAGTTTATTTACCTCAGTCCCACAAGTCCAAATCCTTCCCTGGGCTATATTTTGTTTTTATTTTCCCTGAACTGGCCCTGGCTGGTTTCAGGTACTCCGTGTCCTCCCCTGGAGCACCCAGAGCAGAGATGAACAGATAGACCCTGGGCTCTGGCCTGCATTTATCAGCACTGAATCCTGCTGCTCCCTCAGCAGCTCTTATCTCTGCCCTCCTTATCTCTGAGTGTCTGCACTTAAAGGGCAGCCCTGGCCAGCAGCTCCTCACCCTGCCCAGAGCCCCCTGCTCCCCACCCTCCTTAGGAAAAACCATCTCCCAGCCAGCATTCCAGCAATGCCAATGGTGTCCTGCCCGCCCAGCTTGGACCCCGGCCCCCTGCCCTTGTCCCAGTCCTCCCACGGAGAGGTGCTGGAATTCCAGCCCCCAGGAGATAATCCTGGCACGGTCACCAGGGTGATGCTGAGCGTGGGTCGTGCAGGTAGCCATTAATGAGTGACTAAGTGCTGATATTTGGGCCCCGAGCTGAGATGCTGCATATTTAAAGCCATTAGAGCAGCTTATTTGCCTGGTTATGAAGAGCAATAGGTTGATATAATGACTAATGCCTTTTATTTTATTTTTTTTTTATCCAACCGTTTCCTTCGCTGCGAGATAAGCTGAGCAAATTGCCCCTCGTTAAAATCAAACCCTAATTGTACAAGCTGGGTGCTCTCAGAGCCAGGGAGATGCCTCAGGTGGTTCATCTGCCTGGTGCACAGCCTGTGTTTGAGCTGAAAACACCCCCCAGACCATGAGCCAAAGCTTTCCCTGTGTCTCATCCTTCCTGCAGCATCCCATGGAGTCAGGGTGTGGGGATGAGGCTCTTGGTGGCCACTCAGCAAAGCTGGCCCAAGTCCCGTGGCCACAGGTCAGCTGAAGGTACAGCCCAGCTTTGCCCCACTCTTTTTGCCCCTGTGTTGTATATTAAGCCCCATCCCAGACTGGGATCCCTTCCCAATCCCAGTAGTTGCCTGTGCTGCCCTTGGAGTGCCAGGACACCCCTCTGCCAGGGACTGGCACCCACCAACTCATTCCTCACAGCCCATCCACCAGAAACACCCCCCCAAAAACCATCACCCAAAGCTTTCCCTGTGTCTCTTCTTCCTGCAGTATCCCATGGAACCAGGGAGGAGGGGAAGATCTCTCAGTGGCCACTCAGCAAAGCTGGCCTGAGTCCTGTGGCCACAGGTCAGCTGGAGGCACAGCCCAGCTTCACCTCCTTATTTTTGCCTCCCTCTCCCTGAATTTTAAGCCCTGACCCAGAGGGATCCTTTCCCAGTGGCTGCCCTTGGAGTGCCAGGACACCCTGGCTGCCAAGGACTGGCCCGAGATCCACCAGCTCGTTCCTCACAGCCCATCCAACAGCTGCTGGCTCCACCAGCTCCCGGCCAGCTGGGCCCCATCCAAAGCCATAGCCTAAAGGTGAAGCATTTGTTCCAGTTACCTGAACCCTCCACTTCCTCACAGACAGCCATTCCAGGCTCCCAGGATTTATGGTGGCCAGTGGACCAGGTCTGTCAGACCCTGGATTATCTCGGGATGAGTTTTTTTCCACACTCCTGTAAATCCCAGAGAGTGTTTTTGCCTCTCTCGGATTCCGTTGCAGCCCGTGGCTGTTCATCCCCCTCTCCCTCTCTTCCCTTTTGCCAGCACGTTTGATCCTGCTGCTTCCCTTCTTCCAACAGATTTCCTGGAGCACTGCTGTGAGCTGTGGGAAGCCACCTGGAGGGAGAAGGGACCCCTCAGAGCTTTGCATGAGGAGGATCCTTAAATCCCCCCAGGTCCTCAGTGACCCTGAGAGCCCCCACAGGAAGATGTTCAGTGTGTCAGTGAAGGTTCCTGAGGAATATTTTTCCTGTGGGTTTCCATTTTATCTGTGTCTCCTCCCATTCCTCTGGAATCTGCCACCTGGACGAGGTGGGCACCAGTGGCAGGTGCACATCCAGGGGCTCCAGGCTGTGAGGAGCTGGTGGCACCAGCTGTGCTGAGCCAAGGATTTGGGTGTTGGAAACCTAAAGCTGTTTAATGTCCCTCCTGCCCCACCCATGCTCCTCGATGTGGGGAGACATGGTGTGAATCCAGGCAGGAAATGTGCCATGGGATCCTCCCTTGGTCCTGCTGGCAGAGGAGCCCACGCTGGGCCTGTGGGACCATTTGAATTCCAGGTGCATTCCCTGACCTGGCCATAACCCCGGGCACTGCTCAGCTCCTTGTCCCGTGAGTTTCTTATCAGTGCACTCAACAGCTTCCTGCTTCCCTGTCTCCCTCAGACCAAGGAGGGCATCAAGGAGAACCTGAAGGATGAAATCATCAGCTACAAATTCAAGACCTCGTTCTTTGATATCTTTGTGAGTATCTCAGCCCTCCTGCAGGGCTCAGTGGGGCTGGCAAGGTCTGGGGTCTCCCCGTGCCCACCTCAGTGAATCCCTCCTGGTGCAGCCTTGGCCCATCTGTTCCCCAGGAGCTGGCACCTGTCCCTGCCCTCCTGGCAGCTGGCAGAGGGACGAGGGCAGTGACTGGTGTGGCTGGGTGTTTGTTCTTGCAGCTCTTGGCTCTGTTTCGCTTTGTTGTGCTGCTCTTGGGCTACGCCGTCGTCCGCCTGCGCCACTGGTGGGTCATCGCGGTAAGGAGCCCCTCCAGCCTTTCCTGTGGGGAGTTTTCCCTCTCCTTCTGGACTTCTCAAGGATCTGAGCTCTGTCCACTTATTTTTCAGGTCACTACACTGGTATCCAGTGCCTTCCTGATTGTGAAGGTCATCCTCTCCGAGGTTGGTTTCTCTGGGCTCGCAGGAAGTTGCTTTGTGATTTCTCAATGCTGTTTTATTCCCTCTTTGGGTCATTCTCTGTGGTTTCTGTTTCTTTTCATGCAGCTTCTGACCAAAGGGGCTTTTGGGTATTTACTTCCCATCGTCTCGTTTGTCATTGCTTGGCTGGAGACCTGGTTTCTGGATTTTAAAGTCCTAACTCAGGAAGCAGAAGAGGAACGATGTGAGTTTTTTTTCTTCTTTCTGGTAGTTGGAAAAATTCAACCAGGCCTAGGTTTGCTGCTGCTCTGGCAGCACCTTGGTCTGACATTTCTGGAAAAGGGATCTCTAGGCTGGATGGGATGGGAGGTGCCTGACTCAGTTCTGTTATGGTCAACAAGTCCCTTCAGGGGAAGAAAACACCAGATTATAAAAAGCATATTTTAATTGAGGGGAGAAAAACATGCCAGATTTCTCAATGGCTGGATCCTGCAGCCAGACGTGCTGGATACAGAGCTCAGCTCTGCATGGGAGAAGGTGTTTGGAAACAGGGAGGTAAATGCCAGACAGAGTGTTGGACTCCCTGTCCCTGATATCTGTGTTTGGATCTGGCTGGAGCCCTTTCCAGGAGGGCTGCTGGAGTCACAGACACATTCTGTGGCACAGGGTGAGTTATGGGGTGTGAAATTCTGCAGCCTGTGGTCTCTGAGGTCACACTGAGCAGGGATTTGGGCTGACCTCATGCTTCACACATAACCCTGTAACTTCCAGGGTCCTTCTAGGGAGCTGGCCTGGAATAGCTCCCATTCCTATAGCAGCACAAGGAGTTTGTCCCTCTCCCTTGAGTCACTGGCTGGGAAGTGGCACCACACTAAAAGGGGCATTTATCAGGCAGTGCTCAGTCAGAAATGTTCTGACTGGAAAGCACCAGAGGATGTTTGGGTCTTGCAAGGAGGCTTTACAATGAAGAATGATCAAGTGTTTAATGCTTCTATTGGATTAGGCTCAGGTTCCAAATTGCTTCCAGGGGAAGCTCTTATTTAATTAGATGCTTAATCGCCTTTGGATTATTTGACAGGCAGAAGAGCCCATTGATCTCCGGGGCAGATAAAACATCTCAGACAAAAGATGAGGCAGCAGGAGCTGAGGCTGGCTGGTGTCAGTGGGAAAAGATATGGGAAAACATGGGGAAAACATGACGGTGTTTTGGCAGGGCTGGGGTCCCAGAACCTGCGAGGTGTTAAATCCTTGTGCTCCCATTCCCAGGGTTCCTGGCAGCCCAGGCTGCAGCCTCAAGGCCACTGCTGTACCCCCGAGCCCTCTCTGAGGGACAGTTCTACTCCCCACCAGAGTCCTTCGCAGGTAAGGTCACCTGTGCCATCACCTTGCTTCCCATGCTCGTCCCACCATGGAATTCCTCACCTCCATCATCTCTTCCCTGAGCTCTGCCTTGTTATCCCAACCCTTGGCAGAGCCTCCAAGAGCTGACACTGCAAAACAGGGTCCCCTCTCCCCCCTCTGTGCCTGCACCTGGGCAGGGATGGCGCTGCCACACTTCCCACATGACACCTTTTTATCAGAGCTGCCCTCATCCCTGCGAGCCCAGCTGCAGCTCCCTGGGGAACTGGAACTTTGTGGGGCTTGGGATTAAATGCTCTGGGCTGTGGAAGATGCAGCCCTGGGCTGAGGGCACGAGGGTGGGTGGTCACAGGCAGGTGAAGATAAGGATTGGTGGCACATCACTGCCCTGTGCCAGCACTGGAGAGCTCCTGACATGGGAGTGGGGACATCTCAGCTGGATTGTCCTGGTGTAGCTGATACCTGGGATGAGCCCAGTTCTCCAGAGCAGTTTTTCCAATGTAGCTGACACCTGGGATGAGCCCAGCCCTCTGGAACACTTTTCGTGTTGTAGCTGACATCCAGGACAGGCTCAGCCCTCTGGAACACTTCTCCTGGTGTAGCTGACAGCCAGGACAGGCTCAGCCCTCTGGAACACTTCTCCTGGTGTAGCTGACACCCAGGACAGGCTCAGCCCTCTGGAACACTGTTCCTGGTGTAGCTGACAGCCAGGACAGGCTCAGCCCTCTGGAACAATTTCCTGGTGTAGCTGACACCCATGATGAGCCCAGCACTCTGGAGCACTTGTCCCAGTGTAGCTGACACAGGGATGAGCTCAGCCCTCTGGAATAGTTGTCCCAGTGTAGCTGACACCTGGGATGAGCCCAGTTCTCCAGAGCAGTTTTTCCAGTGTAGCTGACACCTGGGATGAGCTCAGCCCTCTGGAACACTGTTCCTGGTACAGCTGACACCCAGGATGAGCTCAGCCCTCTGGAGAGCCAAGCAGGTGGTCAGGGAGGCCGGAGTCATCCTCAGTGCCAGCCCTTCCTGTTGGATGAGGGGCAGGGATCAGACATTGTCCCCCATGAGAAGGGAGGGAGGTGGTGCCAGTGGGGTGTTCATTAACTGTGAGTTAATTACTGCTTCCCCATAGGGTCAGACAATGAGTCTGATGAGGAAGGTGTGGGGAGGAAGGCCTTGACAACTCAGGTAAACAGGGCCTGGCCCTGCCCTCAGCCCCAGGCTGATCTGGGGCTGTGGGAGTCTCCCCAGTCTTGTGGTCCCATCAGATTCTGTTGCCCCCCATTCCAGACCCCTCAGCTCTGGGGATGTGGGGCTGAGCCTTCTCTGTGCCACAGGACTGGTGGCATCATAGCCACTGCAGGAGGGGTCATCTGAGCCCCCCAACTTCATCCCACTTCCCCAGAGCTGTGTGCTCTTCCCTGCAGCATCCCACAGGGATGTGTTCTCCCTTCCCCCTTCCATCCCTGGTCCTTTGGTCGCATTCTGGGATGGGCATCACCTCGCCTGTCCCTGTGGCTTGGGGGGTGGCCCTTGACCTCCCCAAAACCTGGCTGGGCACAGGCTTTGAGCTCTTTTCCAAGAGCTCCTGCTCCTGTTCAGCCTCAGCTCTGGCTCCTCCAGGAAGGAAGCTGCACATCCCAGAGCCCTTTGCCTGCTGGAAACCCTCCTGCTAAGGCGGGAGCCACCGGGAGCAGCTGGTGTGTGGATCCAAGCCAGGGCGGGGAGCGTGACTTGGAGCTCCAAAATGAGGCCTCTGTGACCCAAATTAAGAGATTTCTGATCCCCTTTCCCTCTGCCAGCCCGGGGAGGCGGGGGGGAGCAGCCTCACACACACTCCTCCAGCTTCCTGCACACCCAGCTAATGAAATCCTCCCTTCTTTCCCAGGAAAAGGAGTATGTCCGACAAGGCAAAGAGGCCATGGAGGTTGTGGACCAAATCCTCGCCCAGGAGGAGAACTGGAAGTTCGAGAAAAACAATGCAAGTGTGGTTTTTCCTCCCCAGCTGGCAGAGGGCATGGATGGCTTAGCAAAAACCGGGACAAACGAGGCTTTGGAAACCTCCTTGCGCCATGAAAAATTAACAAGCGTTACAATTACCTGATTGAATTAGGAATCTATTCCAGTTCAGTTAAATGTAAAATCCCCTCTTATTTAATTAGACGTTTAATTGCCTTGCAGTTTGTCAGGAGAGAGCCCTTCCCTCCTCCCTCTGTCCGGAGGATGGGCAGGGGTGGCCAGCTCGCCTTTGGGATGCAGAGCCATGGGAAGGAGCAAGGGAATGCTGATCCCACAGCTCCAGCCCTGCCCTTGCTCCTTGGCCAGGTGCCTTTGAGCCTGCTGAGGGTCCAAACTGGAGTCTTGGCCCATGTGGGGCACTAACTGCTCTTCCCACCCCCAAAGCCACTGGTGTCCCCCTTCCCCAGCACCTGGAACCTGGGTGTGTGCTGGGGTGTAAATTTGGACTGTGGCTCTGCCTACTCCAGACTTTTCTGGGGTGCACAGAGCTGTTTTCTTGATCTGAAGAATGGAGAGAAAGAGTAGGGGTCTGCCCCCCAAACCCAACCTTGTTTCACAAGGTTGAAAACACGACTGGGGAGTGTGAATCCTGCAAACTGCTGTCTCATCTGGTGTTTCAAATTCCCTTGTCAAGTGATCCTTTGTCTGATGCCAAACTAGCTGGGCAGATTGTTTTCTTTTTCCAAAGGGGGATGGATTTAAATAGACTAATCAGAGTTTAACACAGGGCTAACGATGAAAGGTTTTCATCTGCCCAGCCCCTCCGGGGAGGCTCCTCTCGGCCGTAGGTAACACCAGCAGCGCTGGCACTGAACCCCCTTCGCACCCCAGTGCTGCTACAAAGAGAATGTGACCTTGACGTGGGGTTTGCAGCCTGGCACGGGGTGGATTCTTTTTCTGTCTCATCCCTGCTGCCTCTCTGGATATTGTTTTGTTGATGGAAATTTAGGCATGGGCAGCTGAAATGTGCTCGGGGCGGTTTCTGTGCTGAGGTCGCTGGCTGGTGTTGGGGGGCTGCAGGGGGGTGACAGGAGCCTCAGAGTTTTAGCAAACTTCACCCTAAATAGAAACAATCTCTTTTACTGGTAAAAATACAACTTTCTCATCTCTTGCACAGGACTTTGGTGATGTTGTTTACACTTTTGAAATCCCTTTCCACGGCAAGACCTTTATTTTAAAGGTAAGAACATCCTTGGGCTGATTCCTTGGTCTCTTTGGCACAGGGCAAGAACCACAGCTCGGCTTTCAGGACAGGTCAGGCTGCAGAACACACTCCCTATGCTTGAGAGACAGATGAGCAGCACTAGGGAATCTCTCCAGGAAAACCCCTTGGCCAGCAGACAAACTCCCCAGTAAATATCCAGGGCCCCAGACTCTGGTAGAGTCGGGAGCAGCTGACTGCAAGACTCGCTTCCAACCCCAGCATCTCGGACTAATCTGACCAAGGAGGCTAATTGGAACTAATTGCCAGCAAGGCCAGGGCTGAGCGTGCGTCTGCTGCTGCCTGGCACCGGGCAGAGCTGCTCGGAAGTGCCTTGCTCTGTGCCCTCTCCCAAGCTGGAGTGGCTTGGCTGGGAACCACGCTTTAATGAAGCGTCGGTGCTGCCGTGGCTTTTCTTTGTTCCAGTGCATATGTTGCCTCGCTGGCAGGAGCTGCCAGTGGAGCAGCTCTGTGCTCACCAGCAAAAGCTGGATGGTCCCACTTTACTGCATTAACCGTTTGCCTCTGAAGATCCCTGCTCCCGTGGGGACTTGGAGGGAATGGAATGGATGCTGTGTGTGCTGGAGCTTGGAATGGCTTGGGGGAAAAAAAAAAAAAATAACAGTCAAAAATGCAACTTCCCGAAGCTGTGGTGCTCAGGGAACTGCTGAGGTTGGGAGAGGGGTGACAGACAGGCAGAGCTTAGTGACACTCCCAAATCCTGAGGTCTGTGTGTCCTCCCTGATGCCACATGTACCCTCCAGGCCCTTGGGAGCGCTGGGATAGAGGGGTGACAGCCATGGCTCTGCATGCAGGGGAGCCAGGCTGGCCTCACCCCGTCCCTCCCCTGTGATCCCACTTGTCCTTTGTGTTTTGCCCTGTTTTCCTTACAACTAATCTCCCCCAAGGGGAGCAGAGGGGCTGGCTGACTGCTCTGGCTCTGTCCTCAGGCTTTCCTGCAGTGCTCTCCTGAAATGGTTTACCAGGAGGTGATTCTGCAGCCTGAGAAGATGATCCTGTGGAACAGAACAGTGGCAGCTTGCCAGGTGAGCGTGCTGGACAAAGATGGCTTAATCACAGGAGCTCCTTGGAGCGGAGAGCTGGAGCTTCCCCATCCAACACAGGCTGCTGGCGGTGCTGGAGCCGAGCTGGATCCCAGTCACCGAGGCGTTAAATCCCCGCCGCTCACCCGTGCGCTCCGCGCGCTCCGCGGCAGCCGGCTGCACGCCTGTGCCCAGCCAAGAGCCCGAGAGGTGGGCAGGGACAGGGGCCAGGACTGAGCCAAACCTGCCTCTGCCTGGTGGGAGGGTCTGGGCTTCGTGGAAAGGAGCTGGAGGTGACACCTGTGCCCCCTGAAAACTTGGGAGATTAATCCATGCACACACCGCTCGTCGCCCTCCGCCCCAAAAGAGCTTCTGGTCTGATCCCGGTGCTGATTTTGGGAGAGGGGCTATATCATCTCAGCATGGGCAGGCTTGGAGGCAGAATCTGAGCAAATCTCACTTCTTTTTATTTATTCCCCTGCCCTTCCCCAGATCTTGCAGCGGGTTGAGGACAACACGATCATCTCGTACGATGTGGCGGCCGGAGCTGCCGGCGGGGTGGTGTCCCCAAGGTCAGTTCATGCCACACTGCCCCTAAACACTCCCCAAACCACGGGGAGACCCCACTGGGAATGCTCTGGGCTGCTGGGAACTCTGATTGGCTCTGTAGGTAACGCTCCCAAGGGCAAGCAGCCCATGAAATTTCCTCCAGATATTCCTGGCAGGATTCTCAGAGCTCCAAACCTTGGTCAGTCGGGCTCCCAGATATCGGCGCTTGGCTGTGCTTTGTCCCTGTGTTGACACAGCCCTGCCACAGCCTCTCCCAGCAGTGCAGAGAGTGGGATCTGCCCCCTCCACACCCCTGGTGTGTTTTTAAGCTCTTTCTTTGCTCAGGGATTTTGTGAACGTGCGTCGGATCGAGAGGAGGAGAGACAGGTACGTTTCCTCAGGGATGTCGACCACGCACAGCCTGAAGCCTCCGCTCTCCAAGTACGTCAGGTGAGAGGCAGGTGCTGGGTTTTTTTTGCTGGGATCACGCACTTCTCCAGAGCTTCAAGGCAAAGAGCCACTTAACTGCAAGCCCTGCTGCCTTCCTGGCAGGATTTGCAGGAAGCTGAGCTATTTGTGGAGCTGAACCTCGCTTCCCTTGTTCGTCTCCCTTTGTTAAGAAACTCTCTGCGCTGTCAGCAGTGCTGGGGCGTTTCCCAGCTCGGGGGAGTGGAGGTGCTGACCAGTAACGGCACGAACCCCATCCCAGTCCCACATCCTGTTTATGTAACAGTTAATTCCCAAACAGGAATTTCTGAGGGGCAGTAAACAGCTGGCTGTGGCTCCGAGCCTCTCACATGCCTTTTGCTCCTCATAAACCACTCACTCACCGAATTTGAGGCACTGAGGGATGAAACGAGGATGGACCAGCTCCCAAAAATCTCAGCAAGGCTTTGGCCTCTCCCCTTCCAAAGGGACAGGCTGGTGATGGATCTCAGCAGGGTCGGGCTCCTCAGACAAGGACTCCTTGTTCCTGCCAGGGCCCAGCTGTGCCACCACGCGCTCCGACTTTGGTTTTCTCAATAATCTGGTTAAAGTAATTGACATTTTATCTCAGAGCCGTTGGAGCTGCCTCAGTCTATTTAGGAACTGGGAACTTCAGGGCCTGGAAAAAATCCTTTAGCGAACGCACACAGCAAAAATAGAGTGTTCTGAAGAGGGAAGGGAAATCTGTATTTGGGCTGTGTGTGCACAGCTCCCGTCTCAGAGACGGATCAGATGGTGCCGGCAAGGATCTGGGGGCTGGAGTGACAAGTGCTGAACCTGTCCTGAGCACACAGAGCTTCCTGGGGCCTTTTGTTTGCACCCAGGGTTCTGCCTGGGAACGCTTCCCGTGGGGAACAGCTGGCACAATCCAGAGGCAGAGCTGCTGCTCCACCGGCAGCCCTGGCACCGGCGCTGCCAAGGCACCTGTGGGAAAGCTGCCCTGCCGTGCTGGCTCGTGTACCTGGAGCCAAGGCACACACCTTCCCAGGCTCCCAGCATCTGCTCCTGCCCCACTGGGCTCTGGCCTTCGCTGCCAGGCTCAGCTCCGTGCGGTGCATCCGAGAGCCGCAGAGAATCCCAGCCAGAATTCCAGCCTGGCTCTGCCTGATCCTCTGGGCTTTCCTCCACAGGGGTGAGAATGGACCTGGAGGGTTCATCGTCCTGAAATGTCCCAGCAATGCCAAGGTCTGCACCTTCATCTGGATTCTCAACACGGATCTGAAGGTAAAGCCAGTTCCTGGGTGAGGCCCCCAGCACAGCCCTCCCCTGGGATCCAGCAGCCCAAGGCCCTGCTTCAGGATCCCAGCAGCCATAGAAGTGGCCCCTTAGCAAGTACTGACTGTCCTGAAGGGACTCAGGTTTGGCAAGTGGAGGTTAAACTACTCCAAAATCCCCCTCCTTTCCCAGTGGGAGTTTGGGAAGCTCTTCCTTACCTGGAAGCTCTTCCTTACTTAAGATCTCACTTAGGGGTTTCACCTCTGAGTGCAGGACTTGGGGAGAGGAGATTTTTATCCTCGCTGCTGACCAAAACCAGTTGGAGGCATGGCAGATTTTGTGCCTGGCCATGCCTGGGAGCACTCCAGAGGGGCAATTCCCTGCTCCCAAACCCCCTGGCACAACCACAGCCCCCCAGTATCCACCCCAGGGGGACCGAGCTGCCCTGGCTCCGGAGTTATTTGTGGAGCTGTCCTTGCCGGTGTCCCGGACAAAAGGCAGCGCACGGAGGGACCGGGATGGGGCGGATGCGGGAGCGGGAGCGGAGTTGGCCCCGTTCCTTCCTCCGCGGAAGGTTGACGTGGTAACGGCGCTGCCGCAGCAGCACAAAGGCTCCATTCATCCCTCGGCTGTGCTGCAGCGCTGCGGCCCCCTCCTCTCTCCTCCCCTCCCCTCCCCTCCCCTCCCACGGCCCCCTCCCTTCCCCCAGAGCCCGGCGGCTCCTGCCTGGCTTGCCAAACGCTTCGGGAAAGGTTTGGGGAAGCGCCGAGAGCAGGATGGAGCAGAGCGTGCCCTTCCCGCCCCGTCGTGCCAGGGATGTGCTTTCCTTTTTGTGGATCTGGCACCTCTCACGGGCAGGTTTTTGCGGGTGGGGGTAACAAAAAAAACCCCCCCTCCCCGTGATGGGGCTCGGAAAGAAAAGAGGGTTCTTGTGCTTCCCGGGCCCAGCGCCGCCTCCGCCGTGGAAGGAATGCCGAGCTATTAATAACCCCCAAGTGCTCCCACCGCCTTCCCCAGGGGCTCTGCCAGCGCCCAGACCCCTCCGCAGCTCCTCGCTGTTCCCTTTGGCCCTGGAGGAGTATTTATAGCCCATGGCTCATCCCTTCCTGCTCCTTGGGGGAGGGAGAATTCCGCACGTGTGTGTGTTTGGGTCCGGAGCTCCTGTCGGGAAGTGGCTGAAATGGCCCCTGGAAAAGCAGCCTTGCACTTTTCCTGCCCCTGGGTCCGAGGGAAAACCCTCTCCAGGAAAAGGTGTGTGCTGAGCCACCACAGTCCCAGGGGAGGAGAGTGCCCTGTGCCTGCCTGACCCTTGGGATAGTTGGCCACTCATCCCTCCATGCTCCTGGAGCGGTTCCCAGCCCTGCCTCAGCTCCCTCCCCCCCAGAGACAAGGATTATTATTTTTTCATGGATCTCCCACCTCGGAGCTGAGGCTGAGGCGGTGGGGGGTGAGTCGTGCAGGGCTTTTTTAGAGAAGCCCAACCACGTCGCAGTTCCTCCCCCGGATCGAAGCTCCCCGAGAGCCGCAGCTCCGCACAGCGGTGCTCCTGCATCCCTGGATCCCCCTGGGATGGGATGGGATGAGGGACAGCCCCCAGCACAACCCTCACTTCTATCCCTGGAACCCTCCAGGGCAGCTTGGGTGCAGCCCCCAGCCCCAAATTCTCATGTCCCTGAAACACCCTGGAGTGGCATGGGACCAACACCCAGCCCTCGTTCATGGCTCTATGTCCCTGGAACCCACTGGAGTGGGATGGGGGCAGCCCCCAGCCCCAAACCCTCACTGATGTCCCTGGAACCCACTGGAGTGGGATGGGGGCAGCCCCAAGCCCTCACTGATGTCCCTGGAACCCTCCAGAATGGGATTGGGGGTATCCCCTGGCCCCAAACCCTCACTGATGTCCCTGAAAGCCTCCAGAGTGGGATGGGAGCAGTCCCCAGCCCCAAAACCTCAGTGATGTCCCTGGAACCCTCCAGAATGGGATGGGGGCAGTCCCCAGCCCTGCTTCATGGCCCTGTATCCCTGTCCCTGGAGCCTCCCAGGGTGGGCTGGGGGCAGCTGCCAGCCCCAAATCGTCCCTCACGGCCCCGTGTCCCTGTCCTGTGTCCGCAGGGTCGCCTGCCCCGGTACCTGATCCACCAGAGCCTGGCTGCCACCATGTTCGAGTTCGCCTTCCACCTGCGCCAGCGCGTGGCCGAGCTCAGCTCCAAGCCCTGAGGACATTCCAGTGCCCCCTCTGCTCCACAGGGATGGGGACAGGAGGACCCTGCACCCCCCCCCACCAGGGAGGGGTCCCCCCACTACCAGCCATGGGCTGAGGCCAGGGGGGCTCAGCCCTCCTCCCACCACGGTTGCCCCCGACTGGGGCCCTGGACCTGACTGTTCTGTGCCAAATCCCTGCCCTGCCCTCCTCGGGGGCTAGGCCAGCCCCCCCCTCCCCAGAAACGGGTTGGGGGGCTCAGCTGGCACCCCCAGATTTTCTGTCACTGCGCCCCATTTCCATGAGGAAGAGGGGACAGAGGTGGTGGCCAAGTCGGTGAGGACTCAGCTGAGCCCTGTGCCAGGCTCTGCCCCTCCACCAGCAGCTGGAGGCACAGTTTGTGACCCCCCCTCACACCCACTGTGACCCCGGGGCTGTGCCCCCCACCCCAAGGACAATGCTGGGGACTCCCCCAAACCTCCCCTTTGGCGCTGGCTGAGCCCGCTCCTTCCCAAACCTGCAGCTCCCGGCGGAGCCAGCGCGGGATTTGCCTTAAGCAGAGANGGCCGCCCGCACACGGGGGCTGCACTGCGGGAGGGGGGCACCCACAGACCCCCCCAGGGCCTTCTGCACCCCCCGAGGGCCTGGGGGTCCAGTCCCCCCCACCTAAATGTGTGGGGGCTGAATTAAAGCCTTGCACTGTTTGCAGCTCCGTGCCACCCCTGTGCCCTTTGTCACCAGGGAATCGTAGGGGTGCGGGCAGATGTGGGGCTGGGGTCGCCCTGAAGACCCCCCTCACTCCCAGCGCCAAAGCGGGGGGGTCTTCAGGCTTCTTGGGCTACTGGCCACGGGTGGCAATGGGCATTGGTGGCACTGTCCATCTCACCTCGTGGTGGCACCGGCAGCTCCATCAATCTGGGGCATTTCTGTCTGCACCTGCTGTCCCCAGTGCCCCCCCAACCCTGGGTTCATCCCCTGGGGTGGGACCCCCACGCCTGGGGGCAGCTGGGGGGGCTGGAGCCCCACGTCCTCTCTGTCACCACCCACATCCACGCGAGCCCTGGGTCACCAGCACCCTACAAACAGCCCATTTGGGGGTCCCTACAGCCCCAAACCCCTGTCCTGGGGAGGGGGGGACACGCTGGGATGGACCCCAATGTCCCTCCGAGGTCAGCGGTGTGGCTGTGGGTGGCCCTGGGATGGCACAGAGGTGGCACAGAGGTGGCACGTGGCCCCCCAGCGCTGTGGGAAAGGCCAGACGTGCCCTGGGTGGGTGCCAGGGGGGTCCTGCCGGTGCCATCACGTTGCTGGCAGCTCCTGCCCCGCATCCCCATGGCGGGAGGAAGGGGGGGACACACCCGTGTGTGCCACACACGTGTCCGAGGTGCCACCGCCCCCGCTCTACCCCCTTGGCAGCGCCCGCTGCCAGCGGCGCGTCCCAAAATAGCCCCAGCGGGGCCATAAAAGCGGGGCGGGCACGGGGGCGGGGGGAAAGCGGCACCATGGTGGGCCCTGGCGTGGTGGGGGGCTCCAGGGGGCTGCTCTCGGCCCGCCTGGGCTGCTCTGTCCAAGAGGAGGACGTGGGGCGGAGAGAAACCTTCAGTGCTGAGTGGCTGGACCTGGAGCTCAGGACCCGGCCCGAGGACGGGTGAGGGGCGCGGCCAGAGGGGTGCCAGGGGTGCGAGGGGTGCTGGGGACACGGGGGACACTGGGTGTTGGAGGATTGGGAGGTGTTTTTGGTGGGGATTGGGCTTGTGGGGGGCTCCGAGGGTTCTGAAGTGTGGGGTTTCCATGGGGTTGTGGAGGGCTCCAAGTGCCTCAAAATAAGGGGTTTTCATGGGTCTTTGGTGTGGTTCCATAATTGGGGGTTTCCGTGGAAGTTTGGGTCTGTAGGGAACTCCAAGGGTGCCCGTGGGGTTTTGGGCAGCCCAAGGGTCCCAAACTTTGAAGTTTCTAGGGGGTCTTGGGGGGTTAAGGATTTCTGAGGGTCCCTGAGGGGTCAGGGAAGCTCCAGGGAGGTGGTGGGGAGGTTGTCCAAGAGGGATTGGGAAGGAAGTGGTTCCTGTGAGGAAATGGGAGTCTTTTTGGGGCTGGGGGAGGCCAGAATTCCACAAGGGGCCAGGAGAATGCGAGGGTCTCCAGGGGTTCCCAAGGGGCTGAGAGGGTCCATGGGACATGAGGGGCTCTCCCATGGAGTGGGACGGGACATGGGGGTCTCCAGGGGTCTTGGCGGGATGGGGTGACCCCAAAGGATCAGAGCCGGATGTGGGGGGTCTCTCTCGCACCCCCACGAGTGCCCCGTGCCCAGGTGGTGCCGGCGGGAGGTGGACACGCAGCGCCGGGAGACACTGGAGCAGCGCGGGGCCGTGCGGGTGCTGGAGCAGCGCTCGCCCTGGGGGCTGCTGCGGGTGGGGGTCCTGGGACAGCCCCTGGCCCAGCACCTCCTGCCCTACGCCCGCACCCTCCCTGTGCCCCTCTTCGCCCCCTCAGACCTCCGCGGAGCCAAGGGGGGAATTCGCCGCACGCTCTCCCGCTCCCTCTCCCACGAAGCCCAGCGGGGCTGAGCGTGGCAGAGGGGCCGGGGGAGGTCGGGGGAGGGGGGCAGGAGGGTGAT
>VWYI01048546.1:50304-81557 GCA_013399455.1 Anthoscopus minutus
GGTGTGTACGGGGAGGCGCAGGAGCCAAGGGGGAAGCCCTGACCGCTGCGCCCCGGCCACCCCGAGCGGGATGACCCCCGGTGCAGCTTTCCCCGGAGGAATTAAGTCTCTGGTACAGCCCGGAGCGGGGACACCCCCGCTGCAGCCGGTCCCCGGGCTCCAGTGCCGCCGGGAGAAGCGGGGACGGGGGTCCCCAGCTTGTGGGGGTTCCCTTCCCGCGGGCATCGGGAGACTTCGGGGTGCGGGGCAGGCGCGGTGCCCCACGGAGCNCCGTCGCTCCCATTCACATTCTCGACGTGCCGCGCCCAGCCCAGCCCCGGGGGGAGTGGGGAGCCCGGCCCTACAGCCCCCGGGCCTCGGCCAGGCACCGCGGCGGGGCTGGCAGGGACGGAGCCAGTAGGGGATGGGCACCAGCAGCCCAAAAAGTGGGCATCAGCAGCTCCAGAAGTTGGACCCTGGTGTCTCCCAGCTGGGGCGCAGCTCCAGCACCGTTTGGAAAGTGAATTCCCGGTGGGACTGAGCTGGTGTGAGGTGCTGGGACAGGGACGTGGGGACACACCGGATGGCTTCTGCTCCTGGCAGCCCACAGCTCACTCTGCTTGGAGGGTCTGTGTGGGGCGAGCTCCTGGGTAGGGACACCCCGGATTCGTGTCTGGCAGCCCCGGCTCAGGGCAGCCCCGCGGGCACGTGGCCGACGGGTTTTGCTGGACACTCGTGGGCAGCCGAGGTGGCACCGCCCGCTGGAGTGAGCCGGGCAGGATGGATCAGTCTCTGCCCTTCCCAGTGCCCAGCCAGGGACCTGGGCGAGCAGACAAGGCCAAATCCTAGGGCACGGAGCCGGGATCCCACCGGGATCTGCTGCTGCCGCTCGCTTGTCCCACCTGCCCTTTGCCCCGGGGAAGCCCCAGAACCTCGTGCCTGTGCCACAGCAGGTGTGGGCAGAGACCTTGAGCTTTGGCCGCCCGACAACGGCACGTTCCTTTCCGGGGTTCCCCCTGTTGCACAGCCCGTTGGGTGGGAGAGAGCTGAACCCCAAATTCGGGGGCTTCTTCCTTCCTGGCCGTATTTTTCCTGGCTCAGAGGCCTCTGGGCAGGCGGGGGAGGCGAGTGGCAGCCGGGTGCCCTGGACACGGGGCCGCGCCTGCAGCTGCCCAGCACCGGGGGCTGTCACTCAGCCACAGAGCAGCCGGAGACCGGCCCGCGGAACCCTCGCCTGACCCCCGTGTGCCCCCCTGCCCCGTGCTGGGATGGCAGTGGCTCCGGGCTGGTGGCTCTGGGAGTGACACTGTGGTGGCGGCAGCGCCGGGCTCGGTGTCGGAGCGGGGCTGGGGTCCGGCGTGGGGGATCTCCCCGGCGAGGTGTCGGGGCGCCGGGGGCCGCGGGCGCGCCGGGGCTGGGCCGTGCCCGCCAGCCCTGCGTCACCGCTGCTCCCCAAACACGCCCGACCTGAAAAGGCGGTTCCAGCCGGGAGCGGGCGGCCGGGGCCCTGTGCCACCCGCGCCCGTGACTCACTCGCCCGGGGCCTGGCACCCAGGGCGGGTTCCCGCGCCCCCCACCCCGCCCGGATGCCGCGGGGATGCTCGCCCGGCCAGCAGCCCCCCATAATGGGGCCGGCCGGGCCCCGCAGCCGTCGCCGCTCAACAATCGAGTCTTGTCTCGTCGCGGCCGCCCCGGCGGCGTGGGCAGCGCATTCCTGCCCGCGGCCCCCGCTCCGGCCCCGCGGCTCGGGGGGTCCCAACCCAGCCCCCAGCAGTCCCCGGCCCCCGCCGCGGGCACGAGGCGACACCGGTCCCCGTTGTCCCTCGAGCGGGGCTCGGTGCCAGAGCGGGAGCAGCTTTGCCGCGTGCCGGGGTGGGAGCCAGGGGAGCCACGATCCAGGAAACACATCGGAAGCTGTTGGGAGCAGCCCCGGAGATAAACGGCGGCCGCCGCATCCGCGGCGTTTCCTGCGGGGGCTGGAGCTCGATGTCCCACGGGGGAGAGGAGGGGTCGGGGACCCGCTGAGCCCCCGCTGTCCCCACAGTCTGCACCGGCACCGACATGAAGCTGCTGCGTCCCTCCAGCCCCGAGAGCCACTACGAGACCCTGCGGCATCTCTACCAGGGCTGCCAGGTGGTCCAGGGCAACCTGGAACTCACCTACCTGCCCGCTGACGCCGACACCGCCTTCCTCAAGGTGCGCAGCGGGAAAAAGCCCCGAGGCGGGGGAAGGACGGGTGTCCGGCCGGCTCCTCACCCGTGTCCTCTCATCGCAGGACATCAAGGAGGTGCAGGGGTACGTGCTGATCGCGGAGAACCAAGTGAGCGGGCTGGAGCTGCAGAGCCTGCGCATCATCCGCGGCACGCAGCTCTTCCAGGACCGCTACGCCCTGGCCGTGCTGGGCAATGCCGGCCCCGCCGGAGCGCCGGGGCTGCGCCAGCTCGGCATGAGGCACCTCACAGGTGAGCAACCCCCGCCTGGGGCTGGCACGGAGTGTTCGGGGGTTTGGGTTGCTGCTCCTGCAGCTGGGAGCTGCCAGATCTGCTCTGGGGTGAGTAGTCCCACGGGATGGAGGGGCCCTGTCCAGGTCTGGCTGTTCCCATGGTGGGTCCCCACCCAGGACTGTGTGCTCCCATGGGATGGCAAGTCCCTACCAAGGACTGGGAGTCCCACGGGGCTGCAGGACTCCGCTGTGCCCATGTTGACTCCCCTACCTGTCCCCCCACAGAGATCCTGAAGGGAGGGGTGCGCATCGAGAGGAACCCTGAGCTCTGCTTCCAGGAGACAATCCTCTGGAGCGACATCTTCCACCGGCACAACGAGTTCCGTGGCGAGATCCAGGTGGAGACCACCCG
Source organism: Anthoscopus minutus (assembly GCA_013399455.1). Lineage (NCBI taxonomy): Eukaryota > Metazoa > Chordata > Aves > Passeriformes > Paridae > Anthoscopus > Anthoscopus minutus. Next base: position 53,139 of record VWYI01048546.1, read on the forward strand.
CACCCGCAGCTGTGAGTGCCCCAGGGAGGGGTCTGGGGCTTCCAGCCCCCCTGGCACCCACTGCTCACACATCCCCCTGTGCAGGTCCCGACTGCCGGGCGCTCTGTGCCGAGGGGCACTGCTGGGGTGAGGGCAAACTGGACTGCCAAACACGTGAGTGTGGGGCCCACAGAAATTCTGACCCCCCCAGGGACCCTGAAAGCCTGTGGGAACCCCTTTCCTTCCCTCTGTATGCCCCTGCTGTACTGATCCCCACTTGGCACTGAAATCTCTGTCCCAGAGACTCCCTGGACCTTCTGCTTGCACTCCCAAATTGCTGCCCTGCTGAGCTCTATTTACCACCTAAGTCTGTTCCCAGAGACCCTCTGGACCTTTCATTTACCCTCAAACCTCTGTCACACTGATCCCTATTTGTCACCTAAATCTTGCCCCCAGAAGCATCCTGACCTTCTGTTCAGCCCCCAAATACTTGTTCCACTGAGCCCTAGATGGCACCCAAATCCTGGCCCCAGAGATCCCCTAAAATCCCTGCTCTGGGAGCCTCTCCTTACACCCCAGTTCCCTGCCCTGAGCACTTCTGCTTACACCCCAAATCCCATCCCTGGGAACTCCTCTTGCCTCCCCAGATTCCTGTCCCACTGCCCCCACTTGGCACCTGAATTCCCACCACTCAGATTTTTACCCTGGGAACCCACCAGCCCCTCACCCCGGGGACTCCCCCATTGCCTGGAGAGGGGGGGATCCATGGGGGTCCCTGTCACCAGCATGTCCCTCTGTGCCCCTGCAGTGACCAACAGCATCTGCCATGGCTGCCCACGCTGCAAGGGCACGAAGCCCACGGACTGTTGCCACGAGCAGTGTGCCGCTGGCTGCACTGGCCCCAAGCACTCCGACTGCCTGGTGGGCAAGGGACAGGGACACCGGGGGTCCTGGGGGAAAGCAAGGGTCTCACATGGCTGTGTCCCCTCCCCAAGGGACAGGGACACTGGGGGAGAGCAGGGGTCTCACATGGCTGTGTCCCCTCCCCAAGGGACAGGGACACTGGGGGAGAGCAGGGGTCTCACATGGCTGTGTCCCCTCCCCAAGGGACAGGGACACTGGGGGAGAGCAGGGGTCTCACATGGCTGTGTCCCCTCCCCAAGGGACAGGGACACTGGGGGAGAGCAGGGGTCTCACATGGCTGTGTCCCCTCCCCAAGGGACAGGGACACTGGGGGAGAGCAGGGGTCTCACATGGCTGTGTCCCCTCCCCAAGGGACAGGGACACTGGGGGAGAGCAGGGGTCTCACATGGCTGTGTCTCCTACCCAAGGGACACTGGGGGTCCTAGGAGGGAAAGCAGGGGTCTCACATGGCTGTGTCCCCTCCCCAAGGGACAGGGACACTGGGGGTCCTAGGAGGGAAAGAAGGGGTCTCACATGGCTGTGTCCCCTCCCCAGGCATGCCTGAACTTCAACAGGAGCGGGATCTGCGAGCTGCACTGCCCCCCACTCGTCATCTACAACTCGGACACTTTCGAGTCGATGCCCAACCCTGACGGGCGCTACACCTTTGGTGCCAGCTGTGTCAGCCAGTGTCCCTGTGAGTGACACCCTGGGGGGGTGCAGGGGCAGCCAGCGTGGCCCTGACCCCCCCTCCTGCCCCCTCCAGACAACTACCTTGCCACAGAGGTGGGGTCCTGCACCCTCGTGTGCCCTCAGAACAGCCAGGAGGTCACAGTCAACAACGTCCAGAAGTGTGAGAAGTGCAGCAAACCCTGCCCAGAGGGTGAGAAACACCCCCAGGGTCTGGGGGGTGTGGGGGGGAGCTCTGAGTGCCCTGAGAATGTGGGTGAGCAGCCCCCAGGGGATGGGGAGGGGGGCTCTAGGGACTGCTGGATTGTGGATGAGCAGATCCTCAATGTCCTGGGGGACTTATGGGGTTCCAAAAGTTGTGGGTGAGCAGCCCCCCAGTATCTGGACAGGTCGGGGACCCCAGGGGTGCAGGTGAGCAGTCTCCTGGGGACTGGGGGTACTCTGGGAACCCCAGGGATGTGGGTGATCAGTCCCCAGTGCAGCTCTGGGGACTCCAAGGCTGGTGGGGGTGCTGCTATGCACTCTGGGGGTACCTCCATGGCAGGTGGGGCATGTTTTGGGGAGCTTGGGGGTCTTGGTGGAGCACCCCAGCCCTGCCATGCCCCCGCAGTGTGCTATGGACTGGGAGTGGATTTCCTGAAGGGTGTCCGTGCTGTGAACGCCTCCAACATCCAGCACTTTTCTGGCTGCACCAAGATTTTTGGGAGCCTGGCCTTCCTGCCAGAGACCTTCGCTGGGTGAGTGCCTGATTCCCCTCCCTGAGCCCCCCGGGACCCCTGGTGGGCTCCCCCAACCTCTCTCCCATCCCTGGCAGGGACCCCAGCACCAACACCCCGCCCCTGGACCCCAAACTGCTGCGGATCTTTGAGAGCCTGGAGGAGCTGACAGGTGAGAGTCAGGGGAGCACAGGGGGGACAGAGGGGCTCTGGGTTTGGGGGGGACATGGGGTGGTGACACTCAGCTCCCCTCAGGCTTCCTCTACATCGCGGCCTGGCCACCTGACATGAAGGACCTGGGAGTCTTCCAGAACCTGCGGGTGATCCGGGGCCGGGTGCTGCACAAGTGAGCAAGGACGGGGACGTGCAGGGACACGGGGGCACAGGGGGATGTGGAGGGGTGCAGGAGGACACATGAGGGTAGACAGGGAGTCACAGAGGTGACACAGGAGTGCAGAGGGGATGTGGGGAGACATTGGAGCACACGGGGGGGCATGGGGGTTGTGGGAACACACAGGGAGACACAGGGACCTGGGGGATGACAGGACACGAGGGGATATGAGTGGGATGCAGGGCTTGCAGGGGAGAAGGGGTGGGACAGAGGGACATGAAGGGGCACACGCGGGGTGCAGGGGGACACGGGAAGGACATGGAGGATGTGGGAGGACACGGGGACACGCGTGCCTCACCCGTGGGTGTCTCGGCAGCGGCGCCTACTCGCTGACGCTGCGGGACCTGGCGGTGCAGGCGCTGGGGCTCCGTGCCCTGCAGGAGATCAGCAGCGGGATGGTGCTCGTGCACCACAACCCCCAGCTCTGCTTCCTCCAGAAGGTGCCCTGGCACAGCATCTTCCGCAACCCCCGCCAGCGCCTCTTCCAGACCCACAACAAGCCCCCCGAGCAGTGCGGTACGTGGGGCCCGTGGGGTGGCTCCCTATTGCTGACAAACCTCCTGGTGCTGATGGTGCCTCCCCTGCAGAGAGAGAGGGGCTGGTTTGCTTTCACCTCTGCGCCCAGGGGCACTGCTGGGGCCCCGGCCCGACCCAGTGCGTGGCCTGCGAGCGGTTCCTGCGTGGCCAGGAGTGCGTGGCCTCCTGCAACCTCCTGGATGGGTGAGTGGAGACCCTCAGGAGTGGCAAACAAAGTCCCCCACACACACTGCGAGGTGTGACCTCATCCCTGCCCCTTTGCCCTGCAGAGCCATCCGGGAACACGCCAACGGGACGCGGTGCCTGCCGTGCCACCCCGAGTGCCAGCCCCAGAACGGCACCGAGACCTGCTTTGGATCGGTGAGGACAGGGATGCACACTGGGTGGGGCAGGGGGTGCCCCCAGACACCTGGGCCCCTCAACCTGCCCCAATTCCTGCAGGATCCAGAGCAGTGCGTGGCCTGTGCCCACTACAAGGACGGCCAGCAGTGCGTGCGGCGCTGCCCCAGCGGCGTCAAGGCCGACGCCTCCTTCGTGCCCGTCTGGAAATACCCGGACGAATTTGGCGTGTGCCAGCTCTGCCCCACCAACTGCACCCACTCGTGAGTTGGGGGTCCCCAGCTGACAAGGGGGTGGCCAGGGGGTGCTGGCAGCTGCAGGGGGCTGCTGACAGCGGGGGGCTACACCCTGTGTCCCCAGATGCACGATCCGGGATGAGGACGGATGTCCTGTGGACCAGAAGCCAAGGTAGGAGCGTGGCTGTGTTGTGCCACCGCCACTCTGGGTGCTGGGGGTCCCCCACGCTGATGGCCTCTTGCCATGCAGCCAGGTAACATCCATCATCGCCGGCGTGGTGGGGGCACTGCTGGTCATCGTCCTGCTCCTCATCACCGTCATCTGCGTCAAGCGCCGGCGGCAGCAGGAGCGCAAGCACACGATGCGGCGGCTGCTGCAGGAGACTGAGGTGGGGATCTCCTGAAGGGGCAGGAGTGGACCCTCAGTGCCTGGGAGGGATCAGGAGCCCAGCCCCTCCTCACCCCTCTGTGCCACACAGCTGGTGGAGCCACTGACGCCCAGCGGGGCCCTCCCCAACCAAGCCCAGATGAGGATCCTCAAGGAGACAGAGCTCAAGAAAGTGAAAGTTTTGGGTTCCGGTGCTTTTGGCACTGTCTATAAGGTGAGAGGTGGGGACAGCACAGCAGGATGTGACCCTCCCTGCTCTGCACCAGCTCACCTACTTGTCCCCACCTCAGGGCATCTGGATCCCTGACGGGGAGAGCGTGAAGATCCCAGTGGCCATCAAAGTCTTGCGGGAGAACACATCGCCCAAAGCCAACAAGGAGATCCTGGATGTGAGTGTGGCCACAGCACTGGTGGAAAATGGGGCTGGTGGTGACCCCTGCCCACCCTGACCCCCCACCCTGACACCCCTCCTGCCCACAGGAGGCCTATGTGATGGCAGGGGTGGGCAGCCCCTACGTGTCCCGACTGCTGGGCATCTGCCTGACCTCCACGGTGCAGCTGGTGACACAGCTGATGCCCTATGGCTGCCTCCTGGACTACGTGCGGGAGAACAAGGACCACATCGGCTCCCAGGACCTGCTCAACTGGTGTGTGCAGATTGCCAAGGTAGGACAGGGGACCTAGGCAGCTCTGGGGAGTCCTGGGGGAGACCAGGGACAGCTGAACACATGCCACCTCCAGGGGATGAATTACCTGGAGGAGGTGAGACTGGTGCACCGGGACTTGGCTGCTCGCAACGTCCTCGTCAAGAGCCCCAACCATGTCAAAATCACCGACTTTGGGCTGGCCCGGCTGCTCGACATCGATGAGACCGAGTACCACGCTGATGGTGGCAAGGTAGGGCTTGGGGACTCGGGGACTGTGGTCCTTGCTGACAGCCACCCCCTGGTCCTGCTCACATCTCCCATCTGCCCTGTCCCAGGTCCCCATCAAGTGGATGGCGCTGGAGTCCATCCTCCGCCGGCGCTTCACGCACCAGAGCGATGTCTGGAGTTACGGTGCGCCAGGGTGTCCTCACCCCGGGGGACTTGGGGAGTCCCAATGCACAGCTCACCCCCACGCCCATCCCCTCCAGGTGTCACCGTGTGGGAGCTGATGACGTTTGGGGCAAAGCCATACGATGGGATCCCTGCCCGGGAGATCCCGGACCTGCTGGAGAAGGGCGAGCGGCTGCCGCAGCCGCCCATCTGCACCATTGACGTCTACATGATCATGGTGAAATGTACGGGGAGGGGACATGGGGACAGGGAGGGGACAGGGTGTGCTGTCACCCTGCTCCCAGCCCTGATGGTGCCTTGGCTCTGCTCCAGGCTGGATGATCGACTCTGAGTGCCGGCCCAAGTTCCGGGAGCTGGTCACCGAGTTCTCCCGCATGGCCCGCGACCCCCAGCGCTTTGTGGTCATCCAGGTATGCAGGGCCCCGGGGGTCCTGTCCCCTCACCAGTGCCCTGGGGCGAGCACTGACCGGTGTGACCCCCCCAGAATGACCTGGTGGGGCTGCCTGGCTCCATGGACAGCACGTTCTACCGGGCGCTGCTGGATGAGGAGGACATGGATGACCTGGTGGATGCTGAGGAATACCTGGTGCCTCACCACGGCTTCTTCAGCACCGACACCTCCACCACCTACCGCAGCCGCATCTCCTCCATGCGGGTACGTGGGGAGGGCTGGGAGGGAGCTCCCAGTCCTGGCATAGGTGTGGGGGTGACCCTGTGCCACATCTCTGAGGGGCAAAGGGCTGGGACGCTCCTCGGGGTGGGCTCAAGTGCCTGACTCTGTGTTCTCTCCCACACCCAGAGCACAGCGGAGTCTCCAGCCAAGGTGGAAGAGGGTGAGGGCTTGGCCTCCTTCCCCTTCCCTGCCCAGGGCCTGGCAGAGGGACCAGAGGGCCCCGTCCCAGAGGTGTCGGATGGGGACAAGGTGGCCCTGCAGAGCCCACAAGGGCGGGAGCCCGGGACCCTGCCCCGGTACAGTGAGGATCCTACCGGGCTGGTGGCCAAGGACGGAGAGGACCCTGAGGGCTTCACCGTCCCAGCCCCACATAGCACCATGCCAGGTAGGGATGGCACAGCTGGACTCTTGGGGAGGTGGTGGGGGGTGTCTGCCTGTCCCATGGCCCCTCAGGGGTCCCTAACATGTCACTCACCTTGCAGAGTACGTGAACCAGGCTGGGGAACGTCCGCCCCGCGCCCCCCCATCGCCACCGGACAAGCCCAAGGGGCACCAGGGGAAGAATGGGCTCATCAAAGACCCCAAGAACTCCTTCCCAGGGCCCTTCGGCCACGCCGTGGAGAACCCTGAGTACCTGGCACCCCATGGCCCCCCCGGCCCTGGCCCCTTCAGCCAGGCCTTCGACAACCCCTACTACTGGAACCAGGACCCCGCCAAGGGCGGGGGCCCCGAGGGTGGCCCTGGCACGACGCCCACGGCCGAGAACCCCGAGTACCTTGGCCTGGCTGGCCCCAATGCCACGGCCGTGTAGGAGAGACCCCCCCCAACTTCACCGAGGCAGCTCAGGGAGGGCCACAGCCCGGGGGTGGCACTGGCCACAGAGGGCTGGGAGAGCCCAGGACGCTGTGGGACAGCGCAACAGCAGAATGGGGACAGAGGGGACACCCTCGGTGGCACTGGGGGCCCACAAGCCGGGCAGTGCCTGAAGCAGCCCAGGGAGCTCGAACCCAGCATGGCCTGGAGAAGGACAAACCCTCTGCCACCCTCCCCATTCCAGGGCTGTCCCAGTGCCTGGGACACGTGGACTTGCACTGAGGGCAGCTGGACTGAGAGCAGTCCTGGCCGCTCCGGGATTCTTTGGAAGCACCGGGATGTATATTTGATAATTGTACATTGCTTGTTTTTTCTACTTTGGTGGTCTGTTTGGTTCTCACTTCTCCGTCAGATCCAGCTCTGTTTCTCAAGGACCAGCATATCATATCCCTTCCCTTTTTCCTTCTTTTTTCCCTTTTCCCTTCTTTGTCCCCCTTTTTCCTTCCCTTTCCCCTTTTCTCCTCTTTTCCTTTTACCTTCTTTCCCCTCACTTTTCCTTCTCCATTTCCTTTCCCCTCCTTTCCATTCCTTTTTCTGTTCCCTTTTCCCCTTCTGTCTTCCCTTTTCCACTTCTTTCTTCTTCTCCTTCCCTTCCTTTTCTCCTTTTCCTTCTCCCATTCCTCCCTTCCTCCCCCTCCCCTCTGTTACCCCCACCACTTGCCTGAAGGATAAAATTCCTGATCCCAGGCAGGATCCAGGACCGTGTCCCACCCCTCATTCCCAAGGGACACCAAGGGAGCCAAGTTCTCCATCCTTTATTCCACCCAGGCCATTGGGTTTATACACAGTATAGAATAAATAGGGGGGCCCCCCTGCCCTGAGGCCAAGGGCAGGGTGATTCCAGGCTGGAATCAGGAGCTGGGAACCTGGGGATGGGGAGGGGGGGGATGTGAACACACCTGTGGCTGTGGGGCTGGGGTTCCCATGGCTGGCCCCTGCCCCAGATTAAACAGTAGCAGAGGGACTTTAATCATTAACAAATCCCAGGGAAGTTATAGCCAGTGGATTTGCCTTGGAATGAACCTGCTGGGAGCTGCTCCAGCAGCCTGCTTGGCTCCTGATTCATGGGAGACCTCCACATTCCCAGGGAGAGAGCGAGGGGAGAGGCCAGCACAGAGAAATGGGGGTGCCATGGGGACCCCCTGTGCCCCCCAGGGAGGTGCAGCTGATGAGGGGGGAAAGCAAAGGCAGGTGGGAGACCCCCCCCACAGGCCAGGGCTACACCCCACAGCAGGTCAGCAGGGGACAGAATGACCCCCAGTGCCACCAGTGCCACAGCTCTGCCCTTCCCAGCACCACAATGGGGGTCCCCAGGAGGCTCCTGAGCTCCCCCCATGTCCCTGGTCCCCCCAGTCGTGCAGGGATTTAAGGAAGGCAGCGATGGGCAGCGAGGGGGGACCCCGCTGTCCCTGGGGGGCTACAGGATGACGCAGGGGGGGCGGCTGTTGGTGATTTTCTCCAGGGGCTCCCCATTGCGGGCTCTGCGGATGGCCTCGATCAGCTGAGGAGACAGGGCAGGGGAGGGGTCACAGCCAGGGTTTGGGAGCACCCAGAGGTGACAGGGACAAATCCAGGCCCCAGGGAGGAACTGCCCCTCTCTCCCAGCAGGACCTGCAGAGGGTCCTGGCAGGGTGGCAGGAAGGGGAACAACTCCAGAGGGAGACAAAACAGGGACCCTGTGGGCCGACCCTGTCACAGGAGGGGCTTACTGCAAACCCAGCCCAGCCTGGCTGACCCCGGGACCCCTGGGTGGGTACTCACATCCTTCTCGTAGGGAAAGCCCCCGTTCTCCAGCTTGGAGAAGACGAGCTGCCCATTGATCTCGATCTCAAAGGCACCTGAGGGCACACACAAGGCCCAGCTCTGAGCTGTGTCCCCCCCAAACCCCTCGTGGCATCCCCAGCCTGTGACCCCATGGCAGCACCAGGCTGGCCGAGCGATCAGGGCACCCCCAGGGGCTCCTGCAGCCCCCCAGCTCTGCCCCCAAACTGCCCCTGCTGAGGGACAGCGACCAGGGCACAGCCCACCCAGACTTCCTGCCAGGTTTATCCCACCCCAGCCCCTCCCCAGCCCCCCAGCACGGCACGGGGGGGGGCCTGGGGTGTCCCCCCCCCCCCCGCGGCTGCTGTGGGGTCTCACCGGTGCCCCCCAGCCGTGACTCGATCTCGATGTCAGGGTACTCGTCCCGCACGGCGCTCGCCAGCTCCTGGTAAGTGGCCTCGAAGCCGCAGGGCTCGCTGGGGAGGGGGGAACCAGCCTGAGGACACTCCCCGAACTAAGAAGCCCCCCCAGCCTGTACCCCTAGAACAGCTCTGCTGCCTCCTGCACCCCCGATNCCGCACGCCAAATCCCAGTTCCGCCATTTTCTGCTCCCGGCGCCCCAGTATCGCTGTGGACCCCCCCCCCACACCGGGTCGCAGCCGCCCCCGGAGGCCCCGGGGTCCCCTCGGTCGCCCTGGTTCATCCGGCCCCCGCAGCCGCGGCGCTCACCAGTACTCCACCACGATGCGGACCCGCCGCTCGGCCCCGTCCCCGTCCCCGGTCGCGCCCCCAGCCCCGCTGCTCATGGCCCCCGGTCCCGCCGCGCCGCCGCTTCCGGGTGCGGTCACGTGACGCGGCACTTCCGGCCGCTCTGCACCGCGGCGCTGCTCGTCTTGTCTGCTCCGAGAGCTCCGGGAGAGCCGCCGTGACCCCGGTGACACCCGGGGGACCAAAAATGACCCTCAGGGACTCCCGTGACTCACCCAATGACCCAAAGTGACTCTTAGGACACTTCTAGTGACCTAAAGTGACCCCTGCGGGCGCCGAACTCACCTGTGTGTCACCTGCAGGGACCCCTGAGATCCGCAGGGCACCTGCGCAGTGACCTCAGTGACCCCCATGTCACCCGCAGCCACCCGCGTGGGACCCAATATGACCTTCGGGGGACCCACACGGAACCCATGGGACCTGAAATGACCTTCACAGGAGCTCTCTAGTCCCATGGGAACCCCCACTGCTCCATGAGACCCACACCCAAAACACTTGTGTGGGTTCTGTAGGGCCTTGTAGCCCCCCTACGGACCCCACGGAACCCTCAACATCCCCCACAGGGACCCCTGAACTCCTCCGTGGGGACACCTCTGTGATGCCATGGCACCCCAAGTTCCCAGGGGGTACTCCCAGACCCTGTGTAGGGACACTCACAAGGGACCCCCACAGGACAGACACAGAGCCCCTAAGGGACCCCACGTCCCACTGTATTCCCACATCCCAAATACCGCCCTCCAACCCTCCTGGAAGGGTCCCTGACCTGCATGAGACCCCTATGAGACCTGCATGAGACCCCCCACCCCCTGGTCCCCGGCCACAGGGATCCCTTAGGGGACAATGGGGACATGCCCCTCCCACCATGGGACCCTTCCAGCCCCCCGTTTTGGGGGTTCCAACCCAAACCCCACACCCTGGGGCTGGGGACTCCCAAGGGCTGGGCTGGGGGGGCTGTGGGATCTGCTCCCCCAGGACATTCCAGGGCACCAAGACCCTGTGTCCCCCCCACAGCCCGGATGCTCTAGGGGTGACCCCAGTGCATTGTGGGAAACTCCCCATCACCACCTCAGGGGGGTCGTGGGAGCTGAGTTTGGGGTGTCCAGCCCCCCAGGGCTGGGCTGAGGCCAGGCTGGACGCCCCACTCCGGGGCCGGGGGGCTGGGGGGCCCCCCTGGGTGTTGGTGGGGGGCCGGTGCCGGGCAGCAGGCCCGGGGCGCCGTGATGTCAGGCGGGGGCGGGAGCTGGCGCAGGTAGATAAAGCCGGGGAGAACAGGAATCCCTGGTCCGGCGGGAGGCTGCCGGGACGCGGCGGGCGCTGCAGGTAGGAGCGGGGCCGGGCTGGGGGCTCCTGGGGGCTCCTGGGGGCTCCTGGGGCCAGAGGGTTGCTGCTCATCCCGGGATGTTGGCTCCATCCTGCCAGGAACGACCCCAGACCTCTCGCTGTGCCTGCGCCCCTTCCCTCCTTCCTTCCCGCCTTCCTCCCGGCTCTTCCTCGTCCTCTGCCGTCCCGCCGTGGCTCCGCTGCTGCCTCTGCTGCCCCTGGGGAGTCCTGTCCCCCCAACCTCTGCACCCACTGGGACACCCACCCGCAGCTGGGATCCTGTTCCTTAATCCTGGTGGTCCTGGCACCCTGTCCCTTATCCTGGTGACCCTGTGATTCCATTCCTTAACCCGGGTGTCCCTGGAATCCCATCCCCTAATACTGGTGGCTCTGGGATCCTGTCCCTCAGCCCTGTTGAGCTGGGACCCCATCCCCTCAATCTGGTGGCCTCCATAGCCCCGGTGGCCCTGGGGCCCATCCTGGTGGTCCTGACCCCCTCCAGTCCCCATAACCCTGATGGCTCCTGTCCCTTTGCCCAAAGCCCCGTGTCTCTGTTTGTCCCACACTCCCAGGACACCCTGTGTGTCCCCACCCTCCTGGAGCCCTGCCACGGCCACCAGGACAGGGCTCGCACCGGGGTGACCTGAGGCCGTGGGGTTGGGCTGCGGGGTGGTGCCAGGGCAGTGTCCTGGTCCCAGCGCCCTGTCTGTCACATCCCGCCGTGTCCCCTGCTGTGCCCCACCAGCAGCATCACCCTACCTGACCCCTGACTGTCCCTGTGTCCCCAGACCACCCCGGGCTCTGGCCAGGGAGGGCAGACCCGGCCTGGCACAGCCAGGGCACAGGGATGGAGCAGAGGGTCCTGGGGATGCTGGGATGGGGACAGGGACACGGCAGGGGCAGGGAAGGGATGAGGATGACATCAGTCCTGCCCAGCCATGGACTTGGACCCGGAGAGGTGGCAGGAGGTGGGGACAGGGACGGGCAGCGGGCAAATGATTAACGTGGCTCTACACCGTGCCCTGGGACCTCCAGGTCCAGCGCCCGTGGCCACCGAGTGCCACCGTGGGTGCCACGTGTGTGTTACGTGTGCCACGCGCGGACGGGACCGCGGCACATCCCCGGTCCCGCCGCGGGTCGGTCCAGAGCCGGTGTCCGAGCGTGGCCGGTACCTGAGCACGGTGGCACCGCGTGGGCGCTGGCACCGGCGTGGGTGGGGACACGGAGGGGCCGTGCCACCGTGGGGCTGGCGGCAGTTCCCACGGCGGCTCCCTCGCCCCCGGCTCCCGGCGCGGCCGCCCGGGCTCGGATGCCAGGGCGGTGAGGTGGAGCTGGGAGCGGCCGCCAGAACTGGTTTGGCCGGACCCGAGGAGGTGTTTGGGCTGAGCTGCCGCCGCCGCGCTCGGCTTCCTGCTCCCCACGGCGCCGGCACGACTCGGCCTGGCAAAGCTCAGCCTGGCAAAGCTCAGCTCAGCCCAGCATCTCCCAGCGCCCCCAGACCCTCAGTGCTGATGTGGGGTCACTGGTGAGGGTCCCACATGCGATGTGGGGGATCCTTGGGGGTCTCATAATGGGCTGTGCTCACCATCAGTGTTACACCCCAGCCCCAGCACCTGGACAGGACTGCGGGGACTGGGACACCCTTGACGGCCACCTGGGGCTCAGCCTGACCCCCAGGGCTGGGGTCCAGCTCACCTGGGCACCAGGAAAACGCCCCTGGGTGGGTGCCAGGGGTGGGACCCCACACAGAGCCTGGCGTGGTGTCCTGGGGGGGCTGCCCACGCCTGGCTATGGCCCCCTAAATGTGGCCATGGCCCCCCCATGGGGAATGGATCAACACACGGTGCCAGACCCCCCTCTCTCCCCACAGATAATGCCATGGAGGGGGGGGCTCAGCAGAGCAGCCTCTGGGAGCCCCCCGAGCAGGATGGGGGTTCTGGTGAGCGGGATGGGGGCGAGGGGCTGCCCGAGGTCAAGCGCTCCCAGCCCCTCTTCATCCACAGCAGCAGGTGGGTGCGAGGCCTGGGGAGGTCAGGGAGGTTAAGGGGGGGTCAAAGGGTGCTCAGGGGTGTCACAGGGGGCCTAGAGCTCACCCCTCCTGTACTTGCAGCCGGCAGCCACCGCAGGAGGAGCCGCGAGCATCGTCGCTGCCCAGCATCCCCAACCCCTTCCCCGAGCTCTGCAGCCCCTCCAACTCACCCATCCTGAGCAGCCCGGCCCTGGGACAGGGCTCCCCGCGAGAGAGCACCTCCCATGTGAGTTAGGGCCAGGGGGCTGGGAAGGGGGGCTGGGATAGGGACACCCCTCAAGTTTTGGGCAGGGGATTCTTGGTCTTGAGGCAGGGACCTCCCTGGCAAGGGCACCTGCCATGTGAGGTGGGAGTCAGGGGTCTGGGGAGAGGGGAGGGTCTCAGCTCTGGGGCAAGAACCTCCTCCCATGTGAGCTGAGGGTCTGGGAAGAGGTCTCAGCCCTTGGACAGGGACCACTCTGCAGAGGTCCCACCCTCCTGAGCCAGGGGTCCAAGGGCCTGGGAAGGAGGACCTCAGCCCTGGGGAAGGGGGCACCTCCCACAGCAATCAAGGGGCTGGGAAGGGGGGATCCCATCCCTGGGACAGAGACCACCTCCCAAATGAGTTGGGGAGCAGGAGGCGGAGGAGAGGATGGTCTCACCTGTGGTTCTGCACGGTCCCCTCATGCTGGGGGAGCTCTGACAGCCCTGTCCCACCTGCCAGGTGGTGAAGGTGTTTGGTGAGGACGGCGCCTGCCGCTCGCTGGAGGCGTCGGCGGGGACCACGGCGCGGCAGCTCTGCGAGACCCTGGTGCGCAGGACGCGGGCGCTGCACGACCACAGCTGGGCCCTGGTGGAGCTGCACCAGCACCTGGCCCTGGGTGAGCAGCCGTGGGGGCACGGTGGGGCGTGGCCCGCGGGACCCCCGACCCTGCTGACCCCCTGTTCCCCCCTCCCAGAGCGCTGCCTGGAGGACCACGAGTCGGTGGTGGAGGTGCAGAGCTCCTGGGCCCCGGGCGCCGACAGCCGCTTCGTGTTCCGCAAGAACTTTGCCAAGTACGAGCTCTTCAAGAGCAACGCGGTAGGTGGGCACCCTCTGCAACCCCCCGTGGGGACCCCGAGCACCCCAAGGGTCTCTGCTGACCCTCTGTCCCCCAGCAGTCGCTGTTCCCCGAGGTGATGGTGTCCAGCTGCCTGGAGGCCAACAAGAGCATGGCACACTCTGAGCTCATCCAGGTATGAGGCACCACGCCTGGCAGTGCCCTGGGGACCCTCCCTGCTGTGCCCTGGGGACCCCGCTGTGCTCCTCAGCCCTCGTGTCCCCTCAGAATTTCCTCAACTCTGGGAGCTGCCCTGAGGTCCAGGGCTTCCTGCAGCTGCGGGAGGCCGGGCGCAAGGTCTGGAAGCGTTTCCACTTCTCCCTGCGCCGCTCGGGGCTCTACTACTCCACCAAGGGCACCTCCAAGGTGAGGGCAGGGGGTCCTGGGGGGAGAGGGCATGGCCAGGGGGTGCAGCAGGACCAGCCCTGACACCTGCCACCCCCCAGGACCCCCGGCACCTCCAGTACTTTGCTGACCTCACTGAGTCCAACATCTACTACGTGACACAGGGCAAGAAGCTCTATGGGACACCCACTGAGTTCGGCTTCTGCATCAAGGTGGGGATGTCCCTGCCTGTAGCAGGGTCATTCCCTGCTCCTCCCCCTGCCAAGGGCTCTCTGTCCCCTCAGAGCCAGCCGGGGCTGCCCCGTGACGGCTCCGGCCTCTCCCGCAGCCCCACAAGGTGCGGAGCGGCGCCAAGGGCCTGAAGCTGCTCTGCAGCGAGGACGAGCAGAGCCGCAGCTGCTGGATGGCCGCGTTCCGGCTCTTCAAGGTGAGCCCCGAACGGCTGCCCCTGCTGGGGGGAGGCTCTGGGGATGGCAGAGGGTTGCTGGGGGCACACAGGAGGGATAACAGGGGGATTCTGGAGGAATGCTGGGTGGCAGCTGGAGGGATGATGGGGGATATTGCAGGGATGCTGGGAAGATGCTGGAGAGATGCAAGGCAGGGAATGTGGAGGGGTTCTAGAGGGATGCTGGAGGGATGACCCCATCCCAGTGAAAAAGGTTCAGGGTGGGTGTCCCTGTGCCCATGTGGAGTGGATGCAGAGGTCCCCACCCTTGCACAGGGTGGCTGTGGAGGTCCCTGGGTGTCCCTGGGTGTCCCTGGGTGCTCCCCCCACCCTGCAGCAGGGCCCCCCAGCTGATGGGGCTGTTCCCCCAGTACGGGATGCAGCTCTACCGCAACTACCAGCAAGCGCAGGCACGACTGAGCCAACCCCCCTGGATTGGCCCCACGCCCCTGGTGAGTGTCCCCTGCCCCCAGCAGCCCCTGGCCCTTGGGGACCCTCCAGTGACCCCCCTGTCCCCCACAGCGAAGCGTCTCGGACAATGCACTGGTGGCCATGGACTTCTCAGGGTGCACGGGCCGGGTGATCGAGAACCCCAATGAGGTGCTGACTGCAGCCCTGGAGGAGGCACAGGCCTGGAGGGTGAGTTGGGGTGCTGGGGAGTGAAGGGGAGTCCCCTTGAGCCCACCCTAATGTCCCTTCCTTTCTTTGTGTGCCCAGAAGAAGACGACGCACCGGTACAGCCTGCCCGCAGCCTGCCACAGCTCCCCGCTCAGTGCTGGTGAGATGGGGGGGATCAGTGTCCAGCGGGGGTCCCTGCCCTGGGCAGGGGGTCCCCCCAAGCCTGACACCCCTCTCCCCACAGCCATCCACCGCACTCAGCCCTGGTTCCATGGGCGCATCTCCCGGGAGGACACCCAGCAGCTCATCGGCCGTCAGGGCTTGGTGGATGGGTATGGGACCCTGGGGTGGGAGGCTTGGGGTGCCTGGGGCTCCTAGGGGGGACATGGATCTCCAGGAAGACACAGGAGCCCAGGGGTTACAGGGTTTTGCAGCTCCTGGGGTGATACAGGACATGTGTGGGGGTGACTCCCAGGATTTTGCCGGGTTTGGGGGACACACAGGCTCCTGGGGCGACACGGAGACTCCCAGGGGATACCAGGCTACTCCCAGGCCTTCACAGGGGGTTTGTGGCACCCTATGGGTGACACTGGGAGGGCAGAGGGGACCTGGGACCAGCAGTGACACCACTGGTGCTTGCAGGGTCTTCCTGGTGCGGGAGAGCCAGCGGAACCCCAAGGGCTTCGTGCTGTCCCTGTGCCACCTGCAGCGCATCAAACACTACCTCATCCTGCCGGTGAGTGCCGGCGTGGGGCTGGGGGCCGGGGGGGCTGGGGAGAGGGGTCCTGACCTGCAGCCCCCCTGGCAGAGTGAGGAGGAAGGCCGGCTCTACTTCACCATGGACGACGGGCAGACGCGCTTCGCCGACCTCATCCAGCTCGTGGAGTTCCACCAGATCAACCGCGGCATCCTGCCCTGCAAGCTGCGGCACTACTGCACCTNATCAAACACTACCTCATCCTGCCGGTGAGTGCCGGCGTGGGGCTGGGGGCCGGGGGGGCTGGGGAGAGGGGTCCTGACCTGCAGCCCCCCTGGCAGAGCGAGGAGGAAGGCCGGCTCTACTTCACCATGGACGACGGGCAGACGCGCTTCGCCGACCTCATCCAGCTCGTGGAGTTCCACCAGATCAACCGCGGCATCCTGCCCTGCAAGCTGCGGCACTACTGCACCTGTGTGGCCCTCTGAGCCACGGCGTGGCTCCACCAGGAGGGTTTGGCACAGCCTGGCACCAGCAGGAGGGTTTGGCACAGCCTGGCATTGCCAGCGTGGCTTGGAAAAGTCTTTGGCTCAGTCTCACCGCCGGCATGGAATGGCTTGGCACAGCCTGGCACCACTGGGATTGTTTGGCACAGCCTGGCCCTGCTGATACGGCACGGCTTGGCACAGCCCAGCAGCACCGACATGGCACAGCTCAGCACAGCTTGACACAGCCTGGCACCAGTGGGATGGTTTGGCACTGCCCAGCACCACCAGTGTGGCACAGCTTGGCACAGTCTGGCATGGTTGAGTGGTTTGGTACAGCCTGGCACTGCCAGTATGGCACAGCTCGGAACAGCCCAGCACCACTAGGATGATTTGGCACAGCCTGGCACTGCCAGTATGGCACAGCTCAGCAGAGCCCACCGCCAGGACCCCCACACTCAAGCACTTTCTCCTCTCTGCCCTGCAGCCCCCAGAGTCCTTAGGGGGGCCTGGCACTCCTTGCCCCTACACCAGGGGGGTTTCAGGGTCCCCAGGAGCAGGATCCCGGGGTGTGGGGGTGAGGGGGGCACCCATCACCATGTCCCCCACATCTCCACGAGGCCAGTTGAACTGGGACGTGTTTTATACCAGTGATAATAAAGGTTATTTTTGCAGAGCTCCTGCCTTGTTCCTTCCCATTCCCAGAGACCCCCAGCGCTGGTGGCACACGGCTGGCAGTGTCCCCATCTCCCGCAGTGTCCCCATGCCTGGCAGCGTCCCCATGTCCCACAGTGTCCCCGCAGTGCCCCGGGTCCCACACAAAGGCCCCTCTGTGCTCCCCGGGCACCACGTGCGGCTCAGCCACGCGGCCGCCGCAAATCCCCGGGAGGGGGGGATTATCCAGGAGGGATTAAGGGCCCGGATTTGGGGGGGCTGGGGCAGCTGCTATAAAGGCGGGGGGCTGGGGCGCGGCGGGGAGGCCGTGCCATGGCTCCCAAGACCGTGCTGATCACCGGCTGCTCCTCCGGCATCGGGCTGGCGCTGGCCGTGCGGCTGGCGCGGGACAAGCAGCGCCGCTTCCGAGGTGAGCGGGGTGGAGGGACCCCCCGAGCCCCCGGGGACAGCCCGCGGGGGCTGAGCCGCCTGTGCCCCCAGTCATCGCCACCATGAGGAACGTGGGCAGGAGCGGGGCGCTGGCGGCGGCGGCGGGGCCGGCGCTGGGCCGGACGCTGGAGATCAAACAGCTGGACGTGTGTGATGAGGGCTCCATCCGTGCCTGCCTCGACAGCATCCCCGGGCGCCAAGTCGATATCCTGGGTGAGACCCGGGATTCCACTCCCACCGTGAGCCCGGTCCAGGGAGCCTCCATGATGGGGACCCCTGTACTGGGGGGCTGTCCAGCTTGTCCCGTGCTGGGGATCATTTGTGCCCCCAGCACTGGGACCCTCCATGCCAGGGACACCTCATGATCCTGACACCGTGCACTGTCCATGCCAGGGACCCCCTGCACCAGGGCCCCTCTATGCTGGGATTTTCCCTGTACCAGGGACCCTTCAAAGTCAGGATATCCCATTCTGGGGACTTTATGAGCACTGGGGACCACCTGTGCCAGGGACCTCTCATGCACAAGGGACCCTCTGACCCCACACAGAAGTGACCCTCTATGTTAGGGTCCACTCCCCTCCACACCCACGACATCCCATGCTGGGGACACTCCGAGAACCAGGGACACTCCATGCCCAGGGTGTGGGATCCCCCTACCCAGGGCACACCCCACTGAAGCTCCTCTGCCCACAGTCAGCAATGCTGGGGTGGGCATGGCGGGACCCCTGGAGTGCCAGAGCCTGGCAGCCATGCAGAGCCTCATGGACACCAACTTCTTTGGCCTCGTCCGCCTGGTCAAGGAGGTGCTGCCCGACATGAAGCGGCGCCGCGGGGGCCACATCGTCGTTATCAGCAGCATCATGGGCCTGCAGGGTAGGGGGAAAATGGGGTGGCCTGGGGGGACCAACTCCTGCCAAGCCCTGACCAGGACTCCCCAACCATCCAGGCATCGTTTTCAATGACATCTACTCAGCCTCCAAGTTCGCAGTGGAGGGTTTCTGCGAGAGCCTGGTGGTGCAGGCGCTGCGCTTCAACGTGGCGTGAGTGCGGGGACAGGAGGCCGTGCATCCTCTGGGGCCAGGGGGTCTGGGGGTGCCCAGTGCCCAGTGCTTCATCCCTGGGCAGGATCAGCCTGGTGGAGCCAGGGCCGGTGATGACGGAATTCGAGACAAAGCTGTACGAGGAAGCCGAACGCGCCGACTACTCACGGACCGACCCCGAGACGGCTGAAATTTTCACCAAGCTCTACCTGAGGAACTCCAGGGATGTGTTCACCAGCCTGGGTCAGACCCCCGAGGACATTGCAGAGGTGACAGGCGGGCAGGAGTGGGCTGGGGGTGCCCTTCTGGGCTGGGCTGGGCTGGACAGAGGTGTCAAATAGCCCTAAAAAGGAACAGCGATGCCCAGCAGGCAGTGGGGCAGCTCCCACCCAGAAAGCTCCATCCTGATGGGGCTGAGCATGGCTGGGAATGGGAATAGGAATGGTGGTGGGATGGGAATAAAATGGGAAGGAACTGAGGATGGAGATGGGTGAGAAATGGAATGGGAATGAGAAGGGATGGAGATAGGGGTAGGATGGGGATGGGATAGGATAGGATAAAGATAGGGATAGAATGGGAGGGAGTTGTGGATGAGATAGGAATGCTGATGGGGTGAGGTGGGATGGGTTGGAGATAGAGAAAGGATGGGAAAGGCTTGGGATGGGGATGGGAAGTGAAAGAGAAAGCTGGGTTGGGAAGGGGGATAGGAGGGGAATGAAGAGGAAGGAATGTGAATGAGGATGGAGGCGCAGATGGGGATGGGTTACAGACGGCGTTGAAAAAGGATAGGGGTGGGATGGGAATGGTGGTGTGCTGGGGCTGCGGGGACAGAAAGGGGACAGCCAGCCCCATGCCCGTGCGCAGCACACCCTGCGGGTGATCGAGGCGGCGCGGCCGCCGTTCCGGCACCAGACCAACGTGGCGTACACGCCGATGGCCGCGCTCAAACACGCCGACCCCAGCGGCGCCCTCATCACCGACGCTTTCTACAAGCTGGTGTTCAAGTACGATGCCGTGCTGCGCTTCGGCCTCCGCGCCATCCGCCTGCTCCGCTGGAAGGCACAGAAGGTCAAGGCGGGCGCACGGCTCCTGGGCTTCAAATAAGTCCTTGTGGCCCCTGGGCACTGCCCAGCCCATCCCGGCGGCGGGGGCGAGGGGGCCGGGACCCCTGCAGGGTTTCGCTTCCCGTTCCTGGCTCGGAATAGCTCCCGCCGCCGCCGTATTAAAATTGGGAGGGTATTTATAACCAGCTCCGGGTGAGCGACGCAGAGCAGCTTCCTCCGGGAGTGCAGTGGCCGTGACGGGGCTGGGAAGAGCCGGCAGCTGCCCCCTGCCTGCCTCCTGCTCCCCTGGGACGCCTGTACCTCCGACCCGCGGGCATGTGGCACCCGGGGGACCTCACCCCGTCACCCCTGGTGCTGCATCCTCCTTCCTCCAGGCGCTGCTGTGGGGTCGGAAACGTCCCATGGTGGAGGGTCCTGTGTCACCCCTGCCTGGCACTGAGCCCTGGGGAGCTCAGGGGGTGCAGGACGTGTTGGGAGGGCGGAGAGCAGAGTGTGAGGGGTGTGTGGTGTGTTCAGAGGGGCACGGCGGGGGGGATTTGGGGTGCAAAGGGGGTGCAGGGATTGGTGCAGAGTGGTGCTGGGGTGTATGGCAAAGACTGGGTGCAGGGTGGGTACAGGGGAGCCCAGCAGCTCACGCTGCCCCAGAGGGTCCCCTCCAGCTCCCGCTGGGTGCCAGCGCGGTGGATTCACCCTGGGCGCTGGTGTGCGGGCGCTTGGCGTGACAGCGCCGGGGGAAACCGCAGGAGGCCCGGCACGAACCAGCCCCGCTGCTCAGAAACCTTCCTGGCTCTCCCCGCACTCCCCGGGGCAGCCCCCGGAGCCCTGGAGGGACCCCCAGAGGGACCCCCAGCCCCAGGTATGAGGGCTGGATGGAAGCGGCTGCAGCTCTGTGTGCGTCGCACGTGGCCTCTCCGAGCCCCGCTGGCTCCAGGGACTCTGGGGACAGGATGGAGGTGGGGAAGGAAATATTTTTGCATTATCCCCACTTCTCGCGCGAGTTAATGGCAAAGCGGCGGTGGGACCGTGGCCCCGGGGTGATGGCAGCACCTGTGGGACGTGCAGGGGTGACATCAAAGCGGTGACAGTGTCACTGCCTCCCCCCGCTGCGGTTTCTGCAGATTTGACTAACTTTCTCCGCTTGGGGGGCAGGATGGAGGGGGGGTACGCGTGACTCTGCCTGGCCCCGGGGAGCAACAAGGGGGGCCCCCGGCACAAAGCCACAGCTGTGGGAAACGGGGCTGAGGGAGGGCAGGACCCTCCTCAAACACCCCTGGCTCCCCCAGTGCCCAGGGGAGCAGCCGTGGGGCTGGTACTGGGGGAACTGGGGGACCCCCAGCGCTCAGTGTGGGTGGGGGGCAGTGGGGTCTGGGGGGAGCAGTGACAGCCCCAGCCCCGCTCCCAGCCCTGCCCACGGCCAGAGAGGGAGGACAGGGAGCTGCTGTGGGTGAGGGGATCCCCAAGCGATGGGAAGCACCTGGGTTATGTTTGAGGCTGAGGAGCTTCACCTCCCACCTGGAGCATCCTCCGTGGCCATGGAGCACCACTTCGAGCCCAGGACTATCACCCCCAGCCCACCATCGCCACAGCCCCGCGGGTGTCGGGGTGGAGGCGTTGCCGCAGGGGCCGGAGCCGTGCGGGTTGGAAGTAGATTTTTCTAAAACCCATCATCTGCTGGGACTTTCCTGTCGCTGGCGTGTGACAATTGCCAGCCGCTCCCCGTGTCCTCGATCCCCCGAGGATTTCGCTGCCAGGTGCCGACTCGCTGCCATGCAAATGTGGCGCCAGATATAACCCGGCTGGAGGGGCTGGAGGGGCTGGTTTCGCGGCTCCCCGGGGGCTTCACTTCCCTCCTGGCGCAGTGAGGGGGGCTTCAGGCGTGACACAAACCTGCTGCCCCCGTGGTGCTGCCCCGGTGACAGTCACGGCGTGTCCCGGTGGGAGCCCCGGGGCTGCAGAGCTCCCCGCGGCGGTGCCAGAGCTGGGGGCACTTGCAGTGCCCCTTCTCGCTGTCGCTCAGCACAGAGGTGGCTCTGCTCACTCCCTGGTCCCCGGATTTGGGCACCCGACCCACGCGGAGGGTGGGAAAACGCCGCCGGGTCCTCGCCGGGCCGGCACGGGGAGCGTGACTCAGTGCACGGCTGGGGAATTGGGACACGGAGGAGGTGGTAGCAGTGACTCAGTCCTCCCTGTCCCCTCCTGGCACTGTCGGGTTTTGGGTGCTCCCCGCGGGAGCAGGAACCGACCAGGATGCTCCAAAGGATGCAGACCAGAGCCCGGAAGAGTTTTATGGGATTTTTTGTGCGTTAAGGAAGCGTGTTTCAACACGACTACAGGAGAAACGAGTTCCTCTGTGCTCTATCACGATTACAGCTATCAGCAGATAAGGATCTCTCTGTCACAACACCAACTGAAGGTTTCTGTAAGCCTTTAAAGGGGTTTGGCACCAGGCAGGAGAAGACTGAGAGGTTTTGGATGAAACCAATTCTTATTAAGGGGCAAACCAGGATGGGAAGACGCCGCGGGACTCGCTGTCCCCAGCCCCGAGCCCCCTCTGTCTCACCCAGCCCTCGGAGTCTCCTGGTAGCAGCAGGGGGAAAGATCCCTCAGCGCTTGTGTCACACTCGGGCTGGGAAGGAAGTGAAGGGAAAAGAAAAAAAGGATCCTCTGACTTTCCTCTCGGTTTTTTTCGTTTCTGTTTCTCAAGCGCGTCCAGCTCTTGCGGCAGAAGGTGTCGGGGGGAATGAAACAAGCGCGAACAACGTCAGCCTGGTAAAGCAGGTGCGAAAAGGGCCGGGGGGGTTGGTGTGAGCCTCCACCCTCTGCCGCAGGGATGTTTCCATCTGGCTGCCCCGGCACCCCGGGAACCACGAGCCCACCCCACAGCCCAAGCATGGGGGCTGAGCTGCCTCCACTCCACAGCTATTGGGTTAATTTGTTCCTCTATTAACCAAAACTGTGTCCAGCACCATTTCCCAGCAGTCGGAGGAGCAGATTATGTTATTTTACACCTCTGACTGTATCAGTTACTCCACTGAGTAACTGGTTCTGCTGAGCACAGCCTCCACCGTGCCTCAGCACCCATGGTGACACACCACAGCCACAGGTGTGCTGCTCACAGGTTCCATCACACCTGTGGCATCTACAGGTCCCAGAGGTGACAGGCACCAGAAGCTCCAGCACTCATTCCCACTCCTCAGACTGCTCTGCTGGTCACTAGTGGATTTCTATTTACTGACATTTTTAGAACTTCAATAAACCTTTAAGTTATAGAGGCTCATTTCTTGGTGCCAAAAGCTCCTTCCCTGAACCTCCCCTGCCCACTCTTGGGGTGCAATCCATCAGTAAATGAAGAACCAAGCAAGGCGGACACACCAAGGCACTGGAGAATGCTCCAAACCTGTTTCAGACCAGAACAACGAAGCCAGGAGCAGAACAAATCAGGCTCTCAACCAGTACCAGTGGTTTTCCCATCTGCTTTCCCAGAGGAGGTGATTTCCAGAGCCCCTCCAAGCTCACAGACCTGCCCTGGGCCAACAAAGCCCCTCAAGATCCAGACATGGCCCAGTGGGATTCCCATGTCCCAACCAGTGGTTCCAGGGCAGCACTGTGGGACAGGGGTGAATGATGGGGTGTGAAGGGACAATTCAAGTGTATTCTTAGATTAACCCATTACCCCATTCACTTAGGAAAAATAAGATTTTTTGGATGCCTCCAGGAAGCATCTCTCTGTGGATCCCTTTAAGAACCTGCCTTTACCTGCCCGCAAGTCAGGACATCGTCACTATTTAAATATTTTATTCATTTATTGACAATTCTTTGGTCTTGAAAACTAAGCCATTGAAAAGCAAGCTCGTCACAATATTAGAAATTGATAAAGACAACCACAATGTCCTAAAAATGTCGGACTTAAAATTGTCAGGGCAGCAGTGGAACTTTCTCTTTGTCTTCCGGGAATTCTCTCGCTCCCTTCCCCTCCCTTTCCCTCTGTTTCATGGAGCCCAAGGCTTGGGGTCCTTGGTGGAACTGCAGCCTCCCTCACATGAGGAGCATTGGTCACATTGTGACACAGGTGCTCACTGGATGCATCTTTCTCATGGTCAGCCTCTGGGAAACATCCTAAACCTGCTTTACAGCTCCACACATTGCAGCAAAAGAGTTCTCCTCAACCCCTGGGACAGCAGGATCCTGGATTAGCACTCTGGATACTCAGGAACACTGCAGGATGATTTATCCCTTTCCAGATCCACCTTTAGTGGGAAAAATAAATGTAAATTTCTTACTTTGTACCTTACAATTCAGGAAGGAAATAACTGAGCCAGAAGAATTCAGAGGGAGGGATGAATTTCAGTATTTCTTGACTGTCAGCCCTCCAGCCTTCCCTCATGGAAGTGATTGGTTTGCCAAGGATAACACAAAAGCAACGCAGCTCTCAAACCACACAAGGGATGCAGAAAGTCCATCAGAACACTCCTAACTACGGGATACAAAAGTACTTTGCAAAGACTAAACCTTCACTCAGCAAAGCCGTTACCAAACCCCTCTCCAGCACAGGGACACCGACACAGCTGCGGGGCCATGGGCAGATTCAAAGAATTGTGGTAAAAACCAGCTTCAAAGGGATGGCACCTGCTCAGGGTGTGGAGCAGCACCTCCCCAGGGCTGTCCTGGCGTGGGTGTGGCTCTCACACACCTGCCTGAGGTCTCACCTGTCCACAGCCAGCCAGGGCCACCCTATGGCGATGTGGATGGCATGGCCACATGTCCTGCTGTGGGAGTAAGACAGAGACACAACACACAGCACAGCTTCATCCTCATTTTCGGCACCCATCAGAAAGGAGGAGTTTCCAGCAATGAAAATCAGGATTTTCCCCCCAGGCCACATGGATGAGCCAACCAGTGACCTCATTGGGTATCCCAAAAATATGTACTGTTCAAAAATCCCAACCTCAAATAGGTCTCATTTCTTATTTTCCTCTTACTGAGTAACTTTAAAGCAAGTCAGCAGTGGGCTAAGGAAAATGAAAGTGTGCCACACTATCATTAGGGCTTAGGAGAAAAGCTTTAAGGAGGAATTAATAATCTTTTCCTGCCCTCCTTTTCCTTGTTTTGCTGATGAGCCACTGGGAGGCCATTGGGATTGGAACTAGGAAAACTCCTCCAACACACCTCTGACTATACACCTGAATGAGCAGGGGAATTGGCATGAAAACCTTTTGTGCTGACTTAAAGCAAACTCTATAAAAACAAACACAAGTTAAAAATTGAAAACATCATAAATGGCTCTGAAGTTTCACAAAAATAAAGTTCTTATCAAAACCAGTCTCTGCTTCTGGTGCTTCCCACAGTCCCACTCACCACAGCAGCCAGGCAGAGATGCTACAGAACACTGAATTATTGAGAAAGACAAATTTTAAAAGGTGCCACCTCCTCGTGACACACTTAAAACTGGCCTAGAAAAATACTCAAGAAATTTCTTTATACTAATTAAAAACCCAACCAACCAAGCCTCCCCTCTGATGGGAAGCACAGCCTTTGACCTTGGAGAACCGGTCCTTTCACTTGAGCACGACTCTGTGCTCTCCCCGAGCTATGTGTGAGGAGAACTCGTAGCGGTCGTGGCTCCGGTAGCCGCAGACGTTGCACTCGAAGGGGTCACGGAAGCCGTGGCAGCCCATGTGGATGGTGAACATGACGTAATCCAGGAAGAGCACGCGGCAGTGGTCGCACCGGTACACCCCGATGGCCTCCCCTTCTTTGTTGATGACCTTGAAGGCGTCACGCGGGCAGATGGCGGGCGGCTTGATGATGTCGTACGGCCTCGAGAAATCCTTCAGGGCCTGGAGGCCGTTGCGGGTCGGAGCCGAGATCACCTGGCTCTGGTGGAAGGTGGGGTTGGGCCTCTCCTCGTGGTTGCTGTCAGTGTCTGTGGAGTCGTGGCCGCTGTTGTTTGGGGAAAGGCCCCTGTCGGATGACAAGCTCTTGTCCCTGAGGTGGCCGTGGTTCTTCTCGGCCTCCAGCGTGGCGCCGTTGGGGACGTCAGCGCGGGGCAGTGGCAGCGGGTACAGGCTGCTGATGACCGGCACCATCTCGGCCGTGGGGGCCGGCGGGGTCTGCACGAGCGGGCGCAGGGCCTCGGCCCCGAGGTAGGTGATGGCGTTGTTGATGGCCTGGTCCATCATGCGCCCGTGCATCATCTCGCTCTCCTTTTCGTACAGGAAGCTGGAGTTATAATTGACATCGAAGGTGGGTCGTTTCTCACCTGCAAGAGATGAGGAGTGAAAATTACCTGGGTGGGTAAAGAACTGTTTAAACACTGTGATGACTTTTCTAAAGAGCAGAAGTCTCTAGGAATGGGGCATGATATGTTCTCTGCTGAAAAAGCTGTTCTTAGAAACAAGTAGCATTTGGGCAGGGTTTTTTGGGTTTTTTTTATATTTTTTTAAACCTCAGGCTTAGAAGCAAATGCGTCTAGTTGACAAGGTGGTGAGGGTGCTTTCTGAGAGATTCATCTTTGACAAGTCCTTGGACACTGAAGTCAGTTTTCTCCACTGTTCTTTGACAACTACAGCTTCCTCTGCACCACACCTGGCTTCTAGAACCTCTACACAAGTATTCAGCTAATCTAATACTGGCAGATATAAATATAGATATAAGCCCCCCAAGTTAGGGTCACCTGATACAGGGTTAGTGAAAAAAAAAATATTTTCCTCTGGGTGTGCTGGGGCTTGGAAAGCTCTGGATTGGACAGAAGACGAGGAGAGTGCACCTGAAATTCTGCTCACACCTCTCTGGGCAGCACAGTGCAACTCCTATTCTCTGTGCCAGCTGCAAGGAGGAAAAAAACTGCACCCCAAAAGCACTAAAGGCATTTTGGTGAATGTCTAGAAATAAGTAACTGAATTCTGTGGTTACTAAAACCATAAACTTGTTCATAGCTTAAAAAAATACAAAATAAAAAAGAGCAGATGAAAGGTTTCACGTGCAAGTGACTCGCAAACATTAGATCCACGAATCTTAGTTACGGTAACTCGACGGGTGCAGATGTTTATCAGTCACCTGTCAACACCGTGACTCAATGTGTATGAAACTCGTGGTGTTTCACTGCAGAAGCAGAAAACCAGGAGCTCACGTTTCTCTTCTAAAACACTCCAAAAGGTTAATGAACCACAAGAGTGTAACTGCTTCCAGCCCACAGCACCACTCGCCGTCCAGCTTCGCATGGAAGGAAACAAAATGCCGCACTACTTTTGGGTGACTCATAAAACCAGCTCCAGGCAAGTGAAAGATGTGAATAAATTGGAAATTTAAAAAGAAAAAAGAAGCAGCAAAAGCAAGAAAATATAAAAATTCTGGTGTTCAGATTCACTGTTGTAAAGTAAGATTAAAAAACACGGTGTATGATCGTAGGATTGTGGAATATCCTGAGTTGGAAGGGACCCACCAGGACCATTTGGTCCAACTCCCGAATGATCACTGAGGGACTTGCAGTGCTCTGTGATTCCACTGTCCTGACAGATTTTAATATCCCCCAGGAAAAGGCTCTGAAGAGGGGCCTGGTGCAGAGATGAAGAGTCAAGTGCAGGATCTGGTGGTCCCTGCCCTTGTGTGGGACTTGTACTAGTGCACACGAGGCAGCTTTTGGGATTGGAAATGTGAAAAATAAAGTGGGTGAGACTCCTGGTGCTTGTCTGAATCTCTGCAGAGCCCTCCAATTATAATAAAGGGTTTTTTCTTCCAATCAATGGACTTCATTCAGAGAAACGAGCCAAACAAAGATGCCTTGTTAGTGTATATCCCTGTCCCTGCTTCCTGACTAAATGAGACATCAGCACTCATTCCCAGATTTCCCATGGAATCCCCACGCTGGCCTGGCAGATCTGAGCTCTGACAGGGACAGGTCAGAAAGGCACAGGAGTCAGGCACAAGGTCCAACAGCCTGCTCCTGAAAACATCCTTCCCAGAGGTGCAGAGGTCTGAGGGGGAAATGTAATTGTTAAGTTACAATTTCACATGTAATTTAACAAGAAAAATCACAAAAGTCCTAGAAAAACAGCAGGTTTCAAAAATTGGTTAGTTTGTGCCTTTAGGTGTTCTGTGATGGGTTCTCCAGCTTCTCCACACAATCACTGGTGTGTGCAGTGCCAGTTCATGCCATCCAGCACTAGCGCAAATCCCAGAGGATCTGGGCCACACAGGAACTCATTGCCTCACAAAGGAAACTCCAAACCCACTCGTTCTTCACGTTAGGCTTACATTGAGGGAGAGCATCTGCTGCAGGCGTGTTTAATAAAATACATAAAGGTCAAACTGGCAGTGATTGCACAACGAGAAAGCTGAAAAAATTCTGAAATAGAGGAAACTAAAGGATTACAAACCCATTTGCATTAGTACTGCTTTTTGAACCACAGCAAGGCGTGTAAGGGCCGAGCCCCACAGGCCCAGTTTCAACCCTGAGCACCAAAGGCACGCAGATGGAGCGTGCTGTGAACACTCAGATGTGTGTCTGTGCAGCAAGGTGGCATTTAGAAAGCTGCACTGTAAAAAATAAATGAATGAGACTAATTTTCATAGATAAAATCCCAGTACTACTCAACAAACCCAATAAGAGTTCCATTACCTTCAAAAACTGAATTGGTTTCCTGTGTGGATGGATCCAGTTGCACAGCTTTATCTGTGTAGATCCCAGCTGCTCACCTTTACTTGGATGGATCTGGCTGCACACCTTTATCTGGGACAAATACAGCTGCTCACACTTACCTGGATGGATCTGGCTGCACAGCTTTACCTGGATGGATCTGGCTGCACACCTTTATCTGGGACAAATACAGCTGCTCACACTTACCTGGATGGATCTGGCTGCACAGCTTTACCTGGATGGATC
>VWYI01048546.1:81770-114475 GCA_013399455.1 Anthoscopus minutus
GATCCAGCTGACACCTCTTACCTGGATGGATCCAGCTGCTCACCTTTACCTGGATGGATCCAGCTGCTCACCTTTACCTGGATGGATCCAGCTGCTCACCCTTACCTGGATGGATCCAGCTGCTCACCCTTACCTGGATGGATCCAGCTGCCCACCTTTACCTGGCCCTGGACCTGGTGCAGCCCGTGCTGGGGGTTTGGCTGCAGCAGCTGTGGGAGCCCTGCTGGCCCTCCCAGCCCATGTCTCCCTCCCACACGGGCCCTGCTCAGAAGGTGAACTTTATATTGAGCCATAAAATAAAAAAAAAAGCTCTTGTTACCTTATATAACCCTACAAAGAGCACAAATAAGGCTTCATCAGCACCAATAATATATAACTGCTGACTAAGGGTTTTCCTTAGGACACAGGGTTGTATTTTATTTTCTCTAAAGGTTGGTTGATGAAATGAGACTGGCCAAGAGGGTCAGGTGTTTGCTGAAACCCAGAACCTGCCCAACTAGTATTTAATATCCTCAACATGCAAAACTCTGATCATATACAATTAAATGCAAAGAAAATACTATGGAGACATCTGCTTGCTTAAATTACCACAAGAAAGGATTTGATATTTTTTAATCTTAGACAAATTTAGGAGGATGACTAAGAGAAATCCAATACTCTTCTGCCTTTAGGCCTTATTCCACACAGGAATCCTGCAGGAATGTTCAGCTCCTGCTTAGAAAACTTTAATCTTTCTGCTCTTTACCTGTTCTAGATCCTAGCAGAGAACATTTCAAAAGCATAGGTACAGAAATGGCACATGGAAACTCATAAAATATATTTATAAATCACCTACATAAAGACACAAGGCACAACAGTAGCTTCCACCCAGTTTAAGCAGCCAACAGAACAAATTATTTTTATTTTAATCAACCTCTTACAACAAATCACTAAAACCCCACCACAAAAATCAGCATTACTTTATTCTTTTGTATTAGATGCTAAGCTTGAGCAGGATATTTAAAAGAAGCAGAGGCATTGTACTGTTTGTTACCGACCCACACGTATTTAACTGTTGCAGATGAAAAGGGGTTTTGTTCTTACCAATAAATTTCTGAGGCATTGAGCTTTTTCTCTTTGCCACGTTGCTTGCTAGCCTGTCCAGCACAAGGGCTCTTTCAGTCCCCATCTCTGCCTTGATGTGCCTTGCCTCCATGCTGGCTAGGTTGGAAAATGCGAAAAGGAAGGAAAAAAAAAAGAGAAAAAAAACACAACACGTAGGTAAAAGGGAAAAAAAGAAAGATAAAAAAAGGAAGAGCTGACTGGTTTAATCTCCAATTGGCAACATAGCTGGAGGAAACAGTTTGGAGATACAATGCAAAGTTGGTTTTGCTTTTTCTGTCATTCCTGCTCTCTGGGCACCCGTTGTGGTCAGTGGCAGCACAGCCCTGAGCTCTCTCAGGGGGGAGCACAAACCAGAAATGTCGCCAGCGAGAAGTAAAGGAACTGGCTGGAAGGTTGGTTAAATTGCAGATGGAGAGAGAAGCTCTGCTGGTCTTTCTTTTTTATTCTGAGTAAGGCTGGGTGACACCTGCACACTCAGTGTTTCGAGCTGCAGGAGGTGACACTCAGTGGTCTTGATTAACTTTTCAGATATCAGTCACAGATGTCTTAATGAATCACTAAGAAACTTGTATGACATATATCAGTGTTCCAGTAAAATAAAAGCAATAAAACCTTTCAAAATTCAAATTTTCTAACTTTTTTTTTCCCTAGGTGTAACCATCACTTAATATTTTTCCTAAATACTACAGCTAAAACTAACTATGAATGTTTCCTCTGTGTTTTAAAGCTTGTTACACACCTCCCAAATTTCCAATTTTTGGAAAAGTACCTGTGGCCTGTGATGACTCCCTTGAGACTGGGCCAATTGAGGTTCTTTCCATTTTCCAGAGCTCTCCTCAGATGTGCCCAGCTCTGCACAGGAGCTGTGCTTGCTCTCAGCTCCTGGAGGCTGCAGAGGCCTTGAGCTGGAGAGCTGCCACCTCATATCACTCCTACCACACTAATACTGATCGTAACTGCTGTGGCTTCCCCCCAAACCCTGCTCACACCTCAACAACACCCATCTGGACTGGTACTTCTATGTCAAAAATTGTAATATAGAATAAACTCAGTGCTAGGAATACCAGTGGCAGGGATCACTGTGCTGAGAACTGGACACATCTTAATGGACTGCCCGAGTCTGTAGGAGTTGAGATCTATAAGCTGAGGACAATGAGGGGTGATTTATTTTCCCAAGGTGGTATAAAAATGTTGGATCTCACTGTGAAAGAGTCCTGGTTGCTGTGTTACTGTTCCTACACCAACTTAGCTAAATGCAGAATTATGGAAACATGGAATGATTTGAACTGGAAAGGACCTTGAAGATCATCCAGTGCCCCCCTGACCCTGCCATGGGCAGGGACACCTTCCACTATGCCAAGTTCCTCTAAGCCCCATCCAACCCGGCCTTGGACATTTCCAAGGATGAGACAGTCACAGCCTCTTTGGGAAACCTGTGCCAGAGCCTCACCATCCTCCCAGGGAAGAATTTCTTCTTAACATCCCGTCCAACCCTGTCCTCTAGCAGTCTAAAACCATTGTCCCTTCCCCTGTCACTCTCTGCATGTATAAAAAACCCTTCTGCCTCCTTTTTATAAACTCCTTAAGGCACTGGAAGGCCAAAATGAGGTCTCCCTGAATATATGAAGCATAACCTAAGAGACAAGCAGTGCCAGAGGAAAGTGATAGGAACACTTTGGTATCACTTCAGTCCTGTTAAACACAGATTTATTGAATATCAGATTTAAATTTCTGTTTGCCCAGTAAAGCAAGTGCTGAAAGTGCAGCTTCATCCTTCCCAGCTCCGTGCAGCCTTTCCCTGAGCGTTTCAGTCTGCCCTCTCTACCTGTTTGTCAGTACTGCTCCTGATAACATGAGTTTCAGTCAGCACAAACCATGACTCACCAAACCTCAGCCAGAACTATTTGTTCATGTTTGTTCAGCAGTTTGAAAACATAAAGTGTTTCAGAGGCACTTGGTGCCACAAACACCAGCTACAAATATGAGTCAGGGAGGATGGGATAACAGGGCCTGGCTCTGCTCGGTCACAGTCCTGGAGCCTTGGGATGTACGTGACAGCCAGACCTGTGCAGGGCATGGAGTGCCTTGAAGGTAATAACACACTGCTCTTCTAGTCTCAGTTTTATTCCAAATTACTCCAGTGTGCTTGGAGGTTCCCATTAATATATTCATCCCTTCTCTCAGCATGAAATACCCAGGCAGGATGCAAGAGCTGCACAAAGTGAGACAAAATACCGGGTTGAAGTGACACTCTGAGGGGAAGGGAGGGAGGTAGAGTGTAATCACATGCTTGGGCTTGGGCCAGAAGCTCTAGTTTGGTCTTGAAAATCATAAGGGTTTTAAATTTCAGGACTTCAGTTTAATTCTCATGCTCCAAAGCCTGGAATATGCATCTTTGTATCAACTTTAGATTACTATAGTCCCAGGTTGGAACTATCCCCAACCCCAAAGCCTCATAATCTTAGCTGGATCATTGCCCAAGTCATTAACAATAGTGATCTAAATTTTAAAAACCCCAACAACCCTGAACAAAATAATACAAATGGTGCTGTGTACTCAATAATGTACTTTTTACTTTGTAAAGAAAATAGAAAGAAAACACAATTCACCCATATCATAAAGGCAGCTCCCTGTTCTCTGCCAGTTCTTTGTTTTTCTGATTTTGTTGTTCTAGTTCCCCTTTTCGTCAGTCTTTACCTCCAGGAGCTGCTCTCTGAGGATCCATGGGTTGCCCTGGTAAAGTTTTAATTCCACTTTTTCAGAATCTTTTTCCTTATCCAGGCAGGACTCAGGGCAGAGCTGCTGTCGGCCCTCCCAGCCCCAGGAGCACACTGGAAGCTGCACGTAGCGCATCAGGGATGACTTGTCAACATTATTTATGTGCCACCAAGGGAACTTTAATTGTTAAATTAATGTCAGGAGGGCAGATGAGGGCTTCCTGCAGGGATAACAGAGCCTTTCCTCAGAGGAGATCTGCAGAGACAGTAACTATTGACCTACATAACGTTCTGGGACTTCTGTAGAATGAATCTCGCAGCTTCATGGTTCTCTGCCCTTTTATTTTAATACTGAAGGTCTTTGCCTTCACATTAAGATTTTTGACTCCTTGCTACTGGCTATTTTTTCCTAAAGAAAAAATAATCTCTACTTATGGGCTACAAAAGGTCTTTGATGACATTTTCACAACCCAGCCTTAGGAAAACAGTGTCTGCTCCCAGTAAAATGGAGGTGGTTATACAGGTTCTCACCCACAACACTGTTCTCTGCACCCAGAAACTACCTGAAAATTATCTCATCCAACTTTTTCTTCTCAATCACGTGTTAAACAATCCAAGAATAATATTTAGCATTTAGGAAACAGTTTTTTAATCACTCCAAATTCTCCAAAGACTTCTCAAATATAGAAAAATAATCACACCCTGTGGCCCTTTTCAATTATCTTTCCTCTGGGTGATTCCACTGCATATGACAATTTAACTAACTCATTATCTCACTATAACATGGATCTAAAAATAAAATTCAGGATGGACTAACAGAAATGGTAAAGTGCTTTGCTCAAAATTACACTAAGAAAAAAATAAATACAGAAAATCCAGACTTCCAAAGCACTGAACACACAGCAGCCTGGGATCTTGGGTTATCCTGCAAGATAAATCCCTTTGTCTCTCTTGGTCAGATCTGATCAGTGTCTCTGGAATTACATGGAAGTTGAGCTCTTAAGCATGGAATTTTATATGCATAAAGATGGGGTTGATATCACCACTTTTAAAGCTGGGTGCCCCTCTCCTGCTCAGGGAGCTGCAGCACCAGAGCTGAGGATGGTCTTCCCTGCCCCCCCTGAGAAGTCTCCATGCTGCTCGCAGTGCTGCTGCCTGTCTCAGTGCACATTTCAGGAGTAATCCTGCTTGGGTAAAACACTTCCAGAGCACCATTTTCCTGCCACTGTGAATTATGAAGGATTTTTTGTGTTGCCTTGTAAGTGCTGAGTGAGGAGCTACCTCTCCAAACAATGCTGTCCTCTGGCCATCATGGGTTCACTGAATGGTTTGGATTGGGAGGGACTTTAAGGATTACCTTGTACCACCCCCTTGCCATGGGCAGGGACACTTCCCTCTAGCCCAGGTTTCTCCTAACCCTGTCCAGCCTGGCCTTGAACACTTCCAAGGATGGGAAATCCATCTCTGGGCCACCATGTCACCCTATAGCTGGACAGAGAGCAGCTGCTGTCCCAGCCCCAAGCACACCCCAGCACTCACCCTACACTGAGCTGTTCCCATGGTGTGGTTTCTGCCACACCAACCAATGTGAGCAGAATTGTTAGTAGACTGTGCAGATATTGTTAGCAAAGCCCTCAAGTACAAAGCTGAAATTAGAGGCATTGCTTCCTGTAGCATCTCTGTGTGGTCACTCAAGAAGGGAGAGTGGAACAGAGTTGGGTGATTGTGCAATGAGAACTGTGAGAGAGATGGTTATCAGGGACAATGCTCCAACTATATTGTTACAAGAAACTTCCTTTTTAGAAATATTTCCACATTTGGAACATGCAAGCATGGCACTAAAAAGCAACTAGAATGGTTACTAGTGTCCTGATGCTTTAAAATATTTTAATCGGTTAGGAATGATGACATGTAGAGCACTTTTGTATCAAAGATGGCTCCTTGTGAGAATCACAGAATTGTGGAATGGTTTGAGTTGTAAGAGACCTTAAAGGTCATTCAGTTCCACCCTTCTGCCATGGACTGGGACACCTTCCACCAGACCTGGCTGAGAAGCTTGAGGGGAATTCAGAAAACCACCAGAATTCAATGTGATGCAGAGAAATAGGGAAAGGGTCAGTAATGGAAAGAGGATGTTTACTAAACACAAATGCAAAGTGCTACACTTAGGGGAAAAAAATGAATGGAATACAGTAAATGACCTCCTGAGAGTCTTTCCAGCTTTCCCTCTCCCTGGTTCTGTCACCCAACATCCTGTTAATACCAGGTAACTGGATGGAAATGCCCCAGGAGTTCCCATTTTTCATAAAATTTCCTACTTCCCTAACAACACTGCAGTATGTGAAGGTCTCCAAGGCAGGGGAGCAGCCACCTCTTGGCACACTGGGAATTTACATTTCCTGGGACCAGTTAAGGCTCCCTGCACTGCTGCAGCAAGGACTGCACTAAGGGCTTGGGGTAAGGGGGGAAATGCTGCTGTTCTGAAATGCATCTAAACCATGAGAATAGTTTCAAAGCAGAAACCTGCAGCAGGTCTCATGCTTTCCATTTTCACAGGTGGACAGGTCGGGTGATTGCCACGATGTGAGTGTGCACTGTAACACAAACCACAGTTACAATGTGTAAGGGTTCTCACAAAACCCAAAACTTGCTGGTGAGCTGACAACCAGTTACTTTTACTAATGCTCTAAGAAATATGTCACTTGCTGACAAGAAGAGAGCCCCTCCAAAACTATAAAACTATTAAAAACCTCTACAAAACACTTTGTTAAATCATGGTTCTCTGAAAGTGTTCCTGTGTGTGTCACAAAGCCTGAAACACCAACCTACTCACTCTGTCCAGCGTAGGGAATCCTGTACCCAAGGTTTTCATCACATACTAAAGGCTCTTCACACTGATTTTTCAGGCCTGGCTGGTGATGATTCTTGTAGAATCTTGTCCTCACTGTTGTTGATAGATCTATTAGGAGGAAATTCCTCCCTGTGAAGGTGAGGAGGCCCTGACACAGGTTGCCCAGAGAAGTTGTAGCTGCCCCTGGATCCCTGGAAGTGTCCAAAGCCAGGCTGGACAAAGCTTGGAGCAACCTGGGCTAGTGCAAAGTGTCCCTGCCCATGGCAGCGGGAACACTGGATGATCTTCAAGGTCCTTTTCAACCCAAACTCTCTGGGATTCCTTGTTTTCATTATTTGTTATTTTCTCAAGGGTGCAGAGCAAAAGATGGGAACCTGAATTCTGAAATTGTAGCCTCAGCTCTGCTTAGATCAGTCATAGAATCCTTTGGGAAGTCACAGCCACTCCCTGACTCTGAATGGGAAGAGCAATTTTTTCCCGACTTACTGGTGTATTGTGAGACTCAAATCAGACAGTTCATTTTAGGATTTGAACAGTTCAGGTGACACAGGGACCAAGATTATGGTGATTACTTTTCACCAAAGTATTTTGAAACTGCAGCACAGAGACTTCAAAATGAAAATAAGAAAAGAACATGTTTTGATAAGTTTAATCTTTTCCAAAGGCAGCCCTATACTCAAAGCAGCTGTTTACCTCTCACTCCCTTCTAAGCTGACTTATCAGTGATTTTTGGGATACCACTCCCTTTTCATGCCCTGCATCCAGGCCACTCAAACTGCTTCAAATTCTAACAGTTCTTATTATAAAGAAAAGGAATCATCAAACACACCAAGACAGGAACAATGGTTGTCAACAACTCATCCAGTAAAATGAGACACATAACAACATTAATGTAGGATTCATTTAACTCACTGAGCATTACCTCCAGGAATGCTGGGTACAAGGTATTTTAGATGTTTTACACAAAGTAACTGTTAAAGAAAAAGTGATTAAATAAAAGCACATTCTAACTACCTGCCTGACGGCTACGATGAACCATCCCCTTTAGCACGTTATAGCCCCTCAGGTTACTGCAAGGGAGTATAGGAAAAGCTGTTCTCAGGCTGTGAGTTAACAGCTCACCAGATGCCCTTTTATAAGCCCTATAAATTACCAAAACCCCAAAACCACTGTAATGTGATAAACTCACCAGCCTCACACATGCCAGCGTTCTGCAGGTAAGTCCGGCACCGCTCCTTGTGCTCCTCTAACGAGCTCCTCTGCTTGTAGCTCCTTCCACAAAACTCACATTTGTACGGCTTCTCCACTAGAAAAATAAACAATAAAAGAATTAAAATAACCACAAGAGACCACTAAAACACTGCCTTGCTTGAGGCTTGAGCATTGTACTGGTGGGGGACAGCACTGCACTACTGGTCTTGATTAAATCAGAATCTCCTTTATCCTTGGCAGATAAGCTCATTTTTGACTTTGATTCTTTTTGAGGTTGGTCTTTTTTCTGTACAGTGCAGTGTAGAGATAATATCTATCATTTGGAATCAAGGTTTTCTTTCTGAGCCCATGTAGAACACAGGATACAGATAAATTCAAGGGCAAGCACAACCTGTCTCCTGCAGAACTGAGGCAGCTAACATGGAGTTATACCTGACTTGATATCCAAGTCATCTCAGCTCTGTGCCTCCATTTCCCCATCTGTAAGATGGACAGAACACCCTACCAGGCTTGAGAAGAAATATCTGTTGAGCATTTTAAGAGATTCAGATGAAAGGCACTACACCACAGTGAGGTGGCAATAGTCATCTGCCTGCGATTGTGCTCCTGGGATTTTCCTCACAGCTCAGAATGGAATGGGAGGAAGTCCCAGCAAAGCACATCTCACACTGTCCTCAAGTTCAGAGCTCACTGTCACAGCCAGCTCTACTCCTATGCAAATGAGCTGACAAGGTTGTGATGGGTCAAAGGTTGGACTTGATGATCTTGGAGGTCTTTTCTAACCAAAATGATTCTGTGAAAATCCCGTGGAGTTATTTGTGCAAGCACACTTGTGGGCTGCGACATGGATTCCCGCAGCCCCTCTCTCTGCACCAAGAGCAGAGCCAGTCCCAAGTTGGTTCCAGGAGCACCAGTGAGTGGTCACTGCTCTGTGTTGAGCCTTTCAAAGGCTGAGCAAACCTTGCTGACTGTCTTTTCCACACCGAGTGTGCCAGTGACACACATCCAAAACAGATGGAGTGCCTGTGAAGTCACTTACCAGAATGTGTCCTTAAGTGACCCGTAAGCGCATCCCTCCTTTGGCAGGCATAACTGCACAGGTGACACTTAAAAGGTTTTTCCCCTGTGTGTAGTTTAATGTGGCGGAGGAGGTTTCCCTTCTGAGTAAAGGAAGCTCCGCACTGATTACACTGGAATGGCCGTTCACCTTAAAATGACATACAGAAAAGGACATTTAATGGTTATGTGGGTATCATGCTGTCCTCTGCCTTTTTGGAAGAGGAAAGAATGAGATATGGGATTGATTTCTTTCTATAGAAACACACAGAGTGTGACTTCAGTGGGAGGGAGGTGCAGCTCTGGTGTCAGAGCTGCTTGTAGCATATGTAGGACTATGGAAAACACTGCATAGTTCTTCCATGGAAAGAAGTGCTCCAGAGGAGGCTGATTCCAACAAGCCAGCAATTTTTAGAAGGAAAAAAAATCTTATCTTACTTCAGGCTGAAGCTTAAGATGCTCATTGGTCTGTTGCCAAAGTGTGGCACAGAGAAAAATTTATGCACAGACTGAAAATGGCAGCACAAAACCAAATTAACTTTTTCTTTGTGCCAGAAATACTGCATTACATAGTGCCTTTCATCCAAAATTCTTAAAATGCCTCACCAACTTGCTTTTTATAATATTCCATCCCAATAAGAAGAAAGGTGGGTAAAGTGAGGCACAGAACAGCAAATAACTTGATAAAGATCACATGTGGCATCAAGGAGGGAACAATGGAACCCTGATTTTGGTATCCTTTTTTAAAAATAACTAGTCTAGATTAAAGATTATCATCTTTTCAGTACTCCAGCTCTTACAAGAACAACAGAGGGATATTTACCAGTGTGGCTACGCTTATGAACCATCAAGACATTGAGGCTAATGCAGGCTAATCCACAGATATCACAATTCATCTTTCCACTAGCTGGCCTGACGTTGTCATATGAACCCGAGTGTCCTTCCAGTTTAATGCTCTCATATTCGTTATATTCTCTGGGATATGTATAAGGCAGTTCGGATTCTTCCAGGTTTTCCATAGGCTCGGGATTTAAAGCACTCTCCTCTCTTTCACTGTATTCACCTTTCACTTTAATCACATCATCTGCAGGTAAAACAAAGCACAGGAGTGAAAAAAGGCTGATCTTATGCACATTGAAGTACCTTAGGAAAAAAAATGCACAAAAATTTATATAAAATGACAGTATCAATCTTCTTAAAAGTTTTACTGAAGTATGAAGATGAAGAAATGAAGTTGAGATATGAAACTTCACTAGTCATGAACACTTAGTGATACTCACAGTGAGATAACCATTGAAAGCAATTAACCTGCCTGGTAATTATCTTTAATGGAGAATTTCCTTCTACAGATTATGAAAGTATAATACAGTACAAACATCTCCTGAAATTACTAGCCAGGATTTAAAAGAAAACAGTTTTTCACACCACTCACAATTATTTTTTTATAAAAATCAACATTTCAGGTTGCTTCTGTGAATTGGAAATACAGAAAGACACAAATTAAAGAGAGCAATTAAATCTTATAACTCATACCTTCTTGTGGAACCTCTGGTGCTTGGAACAAGTCTAGAAAATATGTCTGAACAGTGTAGGACTCCCAGCTCTCCCATGGGATAGGATCTCATTAGTTAAGCTAATCAATAATCCTAATTTTTTCTTGCAAATCACTACTTTTATCCATAGCTCTCAGATGTGTGAGGAGCAGTTGATAATCTTGATTTACTATATAAGTAAAACTAGCAGAGGCAGGGTAAGGGTTTCCTGATAAAGAAATGTATCCCAGAAATGCCAAAATGTTTGCCTGAAGTAATTTTATGAGGATGTTGCAAAGAACATGATGCCTCCTGAAGATCAGCTCCCATGGCCTTCAAACAGGTTCCTGGATCTGTAGTCAGCCCAGAGGAATCCAAAGGCATTGCCTAGATGAATGTGACAAAGGTAGATGCAACAGGCAGCTAATGATCTACCAACAGAGTAAAAATGCAAGCACACTGTAAAACAGATGATGATTCCCAACTTAGGGCGCTGCATTTCCTTTCCATGATTAACTCCAGCACTAACAGAACTTCCATTAAAATCCTTAATAATTGCCAGGACAGCTTTTTTCTGCTTAAAGCTGGCTGAGAAAGCTGGCACTGCTCAGCCTGGAAGAGAGAAGGTTGTGTGGAGACCTCACAGCACTTTCCAGTGTCTGAAGGGGTCACAAGGGAGCCAGAGAGGGACAATTCATCATGAGCTCAGTGACAAGGGGGAACGGCTTTAAGGTGAAAGAGGGAAAATTGAGGTTAGGTACACAGAAGAAATTCCTCCCTGTGAGGGTGGGGAGGCCCTGGCACAGGGTGTCCAGAAAAACTGTGGTTGCCCCTGGATCCCTGGAAGTGGCCAAGGCCAGGTTGGATGGGGCTTGCAGAAACCTGTGAGAGTGGAAAATGTCCCTGTCCAGGGCAGGGAGTGAGACTGGATGAGCTTTAAGGTCCTTCCAATCCGAGCCATTCTGTGGTTCTCTGACAAGAGACAAACTAGGGTTGAAACTCAAGTTGTGCCTCAAGCTACCATGAAGACAAGCACCACAAGATGCACCACATGGTTTCCTGTTTGAAAGTCTTGTTCTCTGGCCACCTGCTCCTCCCTCCAGCCGAGGGTTAGACAGTTCAATCTGGCACTGAATCACTTGTCCTTTCTCCAAAGTACAGAACATGAACTGTTGAATATGTATTAGCTCTGGTTCTGAGTAATAAACCACATCAAATGCTGAAAACAAACAATGGGTGGCAGTGAAAATGAGGTGGTGACATAAAAGCAACGTTGAAAAAGAAAGATCTGGCAACCTATACTTTCATGAAATCAAAATTTTTAGCTACATTTTAGGGAGAAAATCACTCCTCTGTTCTAATCGATTGTATTAAACCCTGCCAATCTGTCTGACTTTGGGGCAAGCCTGGGGAAATAGGTGGGTGATGGCTTCTTTGTCTTACATAAGACTCCACAGGAGCATAGAAAACTCTGAGATCCCTCATGTGCTCCCCTTGGGTAGAGATATTGATGTTAAAATGGGGTTTTCTCCCATACTGTGTGTTTTTATCCCCTGTCCTGGGAAATATTTAGATTTTGCTGTTGGGACTTGCTGCCCCAGTCCTGGATAATCTCAAGTGAATTTAGGTGTTTGCTCAGAGGGTCACAGGGAGCTCCAGATTCACCCAAAAATGGGCTTGATTAATATGTGGATCCTTCAGCACCAGCTCTGCTTCACATCCCATGGATTCCTGCTTCCACAGAAAGAGGGCTTCCTCTGCAGGTGCCTTCTGCTGCCAACTCCATGTCCAAGGATTTGAGGGTGATCTTGCTATCAAGACTCTTTCAAAATTAGTTTATACAACCATTTCCATCATTCCAAGGAAAAATGATTGCCAGTTGCTGAAAGCAGATTTCAACATCCATCCCTTTCCCAGACAAAAAAAAAAACAAAGGAAAAAGCTTTTTTGGTTGGTTGGTTGTTTTTTCCCTCACAAAAGGAGGCTGTTCCAAAATAATTTGTTACATCCTGCCCAGCACGGTAAAAGGAAGTACCCAGTGCAGCTGCACCTTGTTGGTGTTTTCAGAAACAATTTCAATTCCCACTTTCTACTTAACGTCTCACCTTTAGTCTGCATCACACACGGTTGTTCAGCAGTGGAGGCCAAGCTGTGACCCCAATGGAGGCTTCTGTGCTGTTTGCTGCTCTTTCTCACCACAGCTCTTGGCTCACAGCTCCAGAGCAGTGTCAGGGTCTGTGTGGCACAGGGTGGGTGCTGGTTTGTGACCCCATGGCACATCTTTAGGGATTGGTGCAAGCTGGGCAAATCATCTTATGATTCCATCATGGAAAATAATCACCTCTGCAGTTTCCATACTGCATGTAAGGCTGGTGTTTCATTGTAGTAACAGAGGAGGATGCACCTGAGTTTTGATCAAGGCTTTTCCATCACTGCCTCTGCAAAAAACGGGGGCAGTTTCAACTGTCCATGGCATCCAAAGTTCAAGTGTTTTCCTGTAGGCATTTGAAGGACTTCCACAGAAAAATTCACCTTCTGATGACTTGGATCAGGAGAAGCCACAAGGAAAGAGGCTTTTTTAAGCCAAATATAAATTAGGAGGGTTGGGATTTTTTTCACCTGTTATGCTTTAGAGGCTGCTTCACCTCCTGACAGCCAGACAGGAGACAGCTTTGGTGCAAAGCAGTCTGAGGAAAAAATGGCTTGGTACAGGTTGGACTAAAATTAACCGTGATTGCAGAGTCTGGAGCCACCAGATTACTTTTTCAGCCCAGACTTCTCTCTGTACTGGCATGCACAGGGAATACCATGTGATCAGGAGACTGGCAGCTGTGTGGAAGGTTTGTATCTGTCACTTAAAAATCATATCAACATATTTTATTAGATCAGGGAGTTTCCAGACTGGCCTGTCTTAATCAAAAGGAAGGAAGCTGTGACTTCATGTCATGTAGAATAGGGAAATTTAACTAAGGAAGAACACAATTATCCCTAAAAACACTAACAAAGTTCCCACAGTGGAAAAAATAAGTGCTATCATCTCTTCTATTAGGCAAGTAAAGAGCTTGTAAGAGAAAAAAAAACATTCATGGAGTCTATGCCAGGGAGCTATTTTTCTTGAGGCAGTTAATAGAGTTAATATACACAGAGAAAAAAAAACTGCAGCTTTTACAGAACAAAGTGCTGGTGTGATGCAGTAAGGCTGATGCACATGGTTTCATTTCCTGGGGAGATGATTACAAGATGAAAGACATACTCCAGAGTAATATTTTTGTTTCACCTGAAACATTGTAAAAACAATGGGTTCTGGAAAAAATCCAAAATAAAGATGTGGTGGCAACTTCAGACTGAGTCACCACCCAAACAGTGCTTGTGTGTGCTCTATAAAATGATAGAATCACAAAGGGTTTGTGTTGGAAGGACATTAAAGCTCATCCAGTCCCATCCCCTGCCCTGGGCAGGGACACCTTCCTCTCTCCCAGGTTGGTCCAAGCCCCATCCAGCCCGGCTTTGGACACTCCCAGGGATCAGGCAGCCACAGCTGCTCTATTCCAGGGCCTCCTCACCCTCACAAGAGGGATTTCTCCCATATATCCAACAAGAATTTCCCCTTTTCCAGTTAAAGCCATGCCCCCTTGTCCTGTCACTCTGTTCCTGAAGCAGAGCTTTTCTCTGCTTCCTTTTAGATCCCTTAAGATACTGGATGGCTGCTCTGTCCTCTCTTCTCCAGACTGAAAATGCAGAAATAAAAAGGTCAAGAGAGCCAAATAATTACAGCAGGTTGGAGGGTTTCTGAACTTAGCTGTTTTCTTTAGGAGGGTATTTCAGAAGGAAACACCCCTAAATTCTCCATTCAGTCTTGGACTCTGGCATCAAACACAGAGGAGACAACATAAGTTTTGTCCTGTTGTTAAGCAAAGTTTACCAGGAGTGATCAGAAAAGCAGAAGGAATAAAACCCAGAAGCCATTAAAGACAACGGCAGGAAAGGGTGATGTAGCTCAAGTGTTTTACAAGGAGTGGGGTCATAATCGTGAAATCCTCAGCACATGCAAAAAGTCAACTGGGTAACAAAGAAACTTAATCATCTTAATGTGGCATTTTAATGATGCTGCTGATTTGCTGTGCCAATTCAGAGATAATGAGCCCCTAATGCTACAGATGTTCAGCCAGACTAAAGGAAAAAAAAAAAGGAAAAAGGAAAGCTTTTCTTGTATGCCATTTCCTAACTATCCAATTAAACAAATTGTGAAAGCATATAAATAGTTTACCAGGTTTTGACAGCTGTTAATGGGATTCAGATGCCGAGGAACAAGAAGGGAGTCGATACAGGGCATATTGGAGGGTTCTTGTGACTACCTGGGTTTGACAGGTATTAACTGATGATTCATCACTGTTATCCCCACAAAACCCTACAGACACATGCCAGAGCTGCTCCTCTCCCAGAAGGAGAGACTCCTGTATCTAACACAGCCTGAGACTGAGAGTGATGAAGCAGAAAAAGTCAGCGGAGTTTCCAAATTCAAGGCAGAATCCTGCATGTCTGTGAGAAACACCTCAGCAGTGGAATCAACACACTGGGGGCAAAGAAAAGTCATGAATAAAAAATTTCCATATTCCTGAGTGAATAAAGAGAGTAGTACATCCCATAAAAATTATAAACCAGGAGAAAATAATTAAAACAAACAATGCTATGCCTAAGTTTTTTTCCTCAAACAACAAGAAGAAAACAATTACATGTATATACCAAGAATTTGAAGACTGTAATTAATGGAAAATTATAAAATGTAAAGTGCTACAATAACAACACAAGATTTTTTTTTTAAATGAGGCAACACTATCAGAGTTAAACTTTCCTCCATGTTCTTCTTCTATCCCACTGCAGATATCCACCTAAGGAAGGGAAAGGATTTCAAGCCTTTTTGGCCCACTCTGGTTTGTTTTCCCTCTGACTCCAGCCTGGGCTCTCCTTTTCCCAACAGCTTTTATGAGATCATTGTTTACCAACAAAGAAAAGCAATCACCTCACAACAGAATTCACTTACAGACAGACAGCAAAGACAACCACTCCAACCAGGAAA
Organism: Anthoscopus minutus; assembly: GCA_013399455.1. Lineage (NCBI taxonomy): Eukaryota > Metazoa > Chordata > Aves > Passeriformes > Paridae > Anthoscopus > Anthoscopus minutus. The sequence goes on from VWYI01048546.1 coordinate 97,320, forward strand.
TGGTGACAAGCAAGGCCCTTGCAGGGTGCAGACACTGGGCCTGTCCCATTCTTTGGGTCATTTTTTGTGTCACTACAGGCCAAAGCAGAGACTTCTGCACTAGAAGTCAAAAATATTGCATTTATAAGTTGGATATATTTGCTCTGGGTTTATTTTATCTTTGTGCCTTTTAGTATTTTCTTAGTACTGTTGTTCAATAATCATTTTAATACAAAAATCCTAGAACTTGTTTAGATACTATATAAAGCAGATGTAAGTAGCAATTCCTAAATGACCCAATGCAGAATGCACCTGGTGGAAATTTCACTTCTAAATATAGGAGAGAAACTTTCATCATTCCCCTTTGTGGAGAGCAAGCTCAATGGTAATGAGTATCCTTGGTTTTATTGTGACTTGAAACAAAAATAGAAACAAATCAAATTGAAATGCAGCACTGAGAATTGAAAAGAAAATAAAAAAAATCAGCCAGGCATCATTTTCCAAGTGCTCAGATGTGTATTTTCTACTTCATTAATACCAGTGCCTCTCTATCATTAAAGCATAGTGTAATTTATCTAGTTGTACAATTAATTGCAAAATAACACCAGCCAAACAACACACGTTGTTTCTAAGCTCATTTGAGTCAGGACACTTGAATTATATAACTGATTCTTCAAGCATCTTACTTAAAACAATGGTTTTTCTTAAAAAGTTTTAATATATTAAAAGTTATAATATTTCCTGTGGAAATCTCTGATTTTACACGAAGTATTTCTCCTCTATTATCATTTTCTGCATAATTATACTCCAGTGTTTTTCTAGGATTTTCATTCAAAAGGTTTCCAAATTATGTTGAAGTTATACTAACAGAAATATGGATAAAGGAGAAATGTTCCCCAAACAGAGCATTCCCAAAGCTGGAGTAAAACAGGACAAACTGCACAGCCACATTGTGCAGTGCTGTGTTTAGAGGAGGAAATGGAATTTAACTGCATTTAAATGCTCTTAACTGAAACTACAAACAGAATTTGGGGAAGCAAAATGATCTTCCCTGGACAAATTGTACAAGGGGCTGGAAAACTGTGGCTAGTGTGTGCTGAAACTACCATGGGATTTTATTTTGGTTGTTTAATTTTAAAAAGTGGCGATAATTTACCATTTTTACTCAACTTTCTACACTTCCAGCGCTGGGGGGGACTACAGAAGGAATACCATCCCACATCCTCAGGCCTGCAGATCCCAGGTTTTCTAACACCTGTCCCAGATGAAATTTGTCTTAATTTTGTCACCTGTTAACATTATCCTGTCAGATCTGAATATCTTTTAAGTTTCCCTCTTACAAAAAAACACAGAAAAAGATGAAACTGCACGAGCTCTTCCCTTCCTTTACCGTTAAGATACCATCACCCAGAGAAACATTTCTAAAATTACAATTCCTGAAGTCCAGCAAGGCAGATACAATCACAACCGTTAAATCAGACTTCAATGAGACAGTTAATCAGAGAACATCTGGACCCAACAGTCAGACTGAGAAAGGCCACATGTTAAATTCAGATAATTGCTGGCATTACTTATATCAAGGGACCAATCACTAATGTGACCACTCAGGCACGATTGACTCTGGTCAACTGTGCTTCAAATGAACTTCAAACCTGAGAAATTCAAACTATCATTTCATTTAATCTTTGTAAATTCATCTCCCAGGAGCCTTCCTGACAATGTCATAAATTCTTGTAAGAAAAACTAAATATGGAGAAAAAATAAGATAAAATGATATGAAGAACAGGGAAATCTGTCATAAATATCTGAGGCATTTTAACACATTTGGCTGAAGTCAGGGGCTTGGTTCAGGTGCTCTTGAACACCTTGAACAGTGCACTGATTTGATTGAACTATAAAAAAATCCCAGTAATAAATAATCTTGATTTGACTTTTAGATTGTGCCTGTGTCATCACCTATTTGAGGTTCTTTAATCAAATATTTGTAGTTTACTTTTAGCGTAGCCTTCTAGAGTAGCGGGTGTACCCGCTTTGTGTTCCCTTAGTAACCCTGATCTTCCAGCTCCTTCCCTGCCTAAACGCTCCCGGGAGTCTGCGATTCAGACCTGCACAACAAACCCAACCTTCCCTGGAAGATCAGGATTGCTCCAGGCGCCCGTCCGGGAGCACCTGCAGCTCCCAGAGCCGCTCCTGGAGGTGGAGCTCCTGCACCAGGAGAGGCAGGAGAGGAGCGCGGCTGGCGCGCACAGCAGGTGAGCGCAGCCACACGCTCCATGGGAGTACAGCGAGTCCAGCTCCGAATTTACAAAATTCCTAACGCTCCTGCAGAGCAGGAGAAGGAACTAAAGCCAGAACAAGAACTGGAGCGAATGCAGCGTGATGGGAAACATGCTGAGGACACGGCAACACCAGCCCGGGGAGACCCAGGTGAAACAGGCACTGAGCACCTACCTGGTGCAAACTCTGCATAGTTCAGTTAAGAGTCAGCAACGAGACACAAGAGCTGTCAATTCCAATGCTCAGGGAACTATTTGTATATATTTCAGCAAAGTTTTACTCTTGTGGATACTTTTCCAGCAGCACAAACAGTAAACCTGTCCCTTCAACTCCCATTTTGTGCCAAATGAACAGCCTTGTTTAGGGGCAAAATGTGACTCATCCCTTGATTAACTGATTTCCTTTTCACCAATCTGTATTTCCAAAAATGGATTATTTCCTACAACAACATGTGATTTGAGTTCCCAGGGTGATTTTCTGCATCACTTATTTTCTGGTGGGGGAAGTGGGGATGGATCACAACTCAGCTGTCTTGGACTAGATTTAATTCCATTGCCAAAGGAATAAACATTTCTCTCACCTGTAATTTCAGGGAATTATTTTGTATGGATCCAAGATACTGATTTTCGAACAAGTGAAAAAAAAGGTGTTTTAAAAGTTATGGAATGAAGCCCTTCATCTACTGAATAACTCCCTCCCATCCTCTTTCCAGCCCTTGTTCTGTCTGAGAGCTTCCACTGGGAGTCAGGATATCTCAAAAGAAAATTCTATTTTCTAATCACTATAATGGGTTAATTAGAATGAGAAATAGCTGCACTTTCTGATTATCTCCAGGCAATCAGAGTATCCGAGTGTCTGTGTCAGCGCTGAGTGCTCAGGATAGTCCAGCTGATGTCAATCATTTACAGGCTGGGTGACACCACCGCCCCGTTGATGTCACCGAGCATGCCTGGCAGCATTCCTGCCGCTGACGGCACCGTCTGAAGAGTTCAAACAAAGTCAAGAGGATCGCTTGTTGATAAGGAAAACTCGGCTTCAGTCTCCATAAAGCCCCCAGAAAAGCCTGACCCGTTCAGTACAGGCTCCTTGTTTGGCTTAACACTACAGAAATCCCCTTGCAGTGAACTTCTGCTGATGTTGTGAGATAACCCTGAGTCCCATGAGCACCAGGGCTCGAGCTGGGCTTGGGAGATGTAATATTCTGATAAAAAACGGCACTTCCTTTCCAGGCAGATAAGTGCATGTTCTTGCAGCACCGCTGGAACCTCGCTGAGGGCCCCAGTGAGGCTCTGTCACCTCTCCTGTCTCACTCCAGCCTTTCAACCACCCCCCCTCACACACCTCAGTGCAGAAGCAATAACATCCATAAACCACAAATGTGGCTTTTATCTCTTTTTAGCTCACAACCATGAAAGCTCTCTGACATTCATAACACCCCAAAAGTTGCCTGCCTCAACAACTGAGAGAATTAAGACATAATTAAACATTCGTGCTTGACTGCGACTCCCAGAGGAAAGAACGAGGCTTTTTAAATTTAATTTTTAAATTAAAGATGCGTCAACTTTGGTCACCAAAGGTAACAGTGTTGGGGGCACATAAAGAAACAGGGGAAATCAAGAGCTTCCCCCCCGCTCTCATTGCCTGTCTCTTTTCAGACTAGACACAGGAAGCACCATGGGAACGGTGTATTTTTATGGTTGCAGGCAAGCATACACCATGTGCACCACAGCGTGCAGCTTCCAGTCCCTTGAGGCAAGAAAAGGGGGTTTTGTTTCTTTTTTTTCCTTCTTCCCCATCAAGCTTTTAATTACCATTTTACTATAGCCTGCTGCCTAATTGTTTGCCCGATACTTAGTGCTGATCATCATGGAAGCCTGTTTAACAGGGGGGTGGAATAGGACGAGTTGAGTTGTTTGTATGGAATGGCAGCTCACCTGTGTCAGGACACACATTAAAAAACCCACCATAAGCTGGTGCATTTGCACGGGCTCAGAGAAGTACAAATATGGAGCTGTTTCCTGGAAGAGTGGCATTTTTTTAATACCAAATGAGTCCCAGTGATGGTGTTTCGGCCCTATACATTAATTTAATGCTTTTATGAACTGTATGTAAGCTTTTAAAAGGATCCCAGTGCCACTTTCAGCATAAAAGGCGTCACCAAACCAAGCCAGACACTATTTAGACTTCAGCAGGTCCAAAGCCTCAGAATAATTTCCCACAACATACTCACACTGTCACCCATGAATAATGCAAAACTCACAAAAACATGCAGTCCAAGAAACTGGAAGATTCCTACTCACTATGGATAGCTGACAAGACATGGAAAAACCAGACATAATTGTGCTGAAGAAAAACATGTTTCAGACATACTAAGGCAGTGAAAAGCAGGTTATCGAAGGCCTCATCTCTCTCCATGAGTCAGTGGCCTCATGTTCCCATGATGGCCTTCAGCAGATGGAACAAACCCCGGGGGCAGGGATCATGCGGGGGTTCAGGAGAGAAAAAGGAGAGGTTTCTGTGTCACAGGCTGTCATCAGCGATGAATTGGGAAGGTGCTGGAGTGGAATTGCTCACTCATAAACATGATTAACATTTATGAGAACCATATAAATATTTTTCATTATTTCTATTTAAATTTGCTATAAAATGAGGGGATTAGTGATCGTATCAATGTGCCAAATAAAGAAATGGAGGGGTTTTTTAATTAAGCAATAGGTATTTCAGGTGTAGGCAGGACATAATCCTTTTCCCAAAAGCCATCACCAATACTGATGATATTTCTATTCTGTGATCCTGGAGAATATTATATATTCATTTTTACCAGGGTTAGTGATCCCCAAAAGATAATCCTCCCACCAGGACAGCACTGTCAGAATGTGGTTTCATTTATAGAAGCCAGACAGTAGTTACTGACCCACGAGGACTGCTCAGGGACTAACAGAGCTGCTGCTATTTTATAGAGGGCATGACATGAAAACTGAGATTATTTGTGAATTTCAGTCTCCAACAGCAACTGAACTGGTGTTGTTGGGAGGAAATTTAAGTGCACCTACTGATCATTGCAAGGCCTAGAGTACTAGCACAGCATGCTTAAATATTTAAGATTTATTGTGCTTCCGGTATCAGAATGACTGCAGAGAACAGTGTGTGAAGCACTGAAGCAAACACAATGTATATTTTATTTTGTGCCATTTTACACAGAGATGCTGGAGGTACTCTTTTTTGTGCATTTGAAGCAGCTTTCTCCCTGCAGTCGTGGTTTTATTTCTACAGTGAGCAGCAAGGAATGGGGCACTGTGGTACTGAAGGTTCATACTCACTTTATAATGAATGAGCTCTAATGGTAAGGGAGGCTGCTGGAGGGGAATGATGTTTTATTGATATTTATAGCATTGTCTTTGAGATGTAAATTTTGAGTGTTTGCATTCCAGAACAAATGGTAGAGACTTTTAGAGATCAGCAGCAATATAAAAAATGAATGGTAAGAGCAGTACCGACACAATCTCTCAAGCATTCAAGTTGTTCCTGACTTAAATATATGGAAAAGAGGGTGAGAAATGATACTGCAGGCACAGGGCAGCCAGAGAATATCATGCCTGGATGAGCAGTATGGACATGGCTTCTGGAATGAGAAGCTGAGGAGCTACAGCAACTCCTCTCAGGTGGTCAGGACTGAGTGGTTTGAAAAAGAAACCCTGTCCCTGCTTCCTGCACCCACGGCTCAGTGAGCAGGAGTGAAGGGCTGGGACACTGGGAAAGCACAGGAAAAAGTGAGCTAGTGAGAGTGGAATTGGTGCAAGGGGTGGACAAACATCTGGAGCATGGCTGTGAATATTTTATGTCCTGTGGGATCTGAGAGATCTGCTGCCTTGAATGTAGAAAATGCTCAAGTCTTCTATATTCTATCTAATCTATTAAACTTCTGTATTTAGGGTAAGCAGAGCAGAACTCACCTGCCCAAGGCAGGCTCTACGTTGCAGACATCTATAATGAGCTAATCTTGACTGCAGAATCCTGCTAAGCAGCAGCTGCTTTGGGGACATGAGGCTTTTCATCCTAATCCAGACACCCAAATTTGATCAGAAAACCTGTGTGATATCTCTCCATAAATTGTCCTTAATGCTGGACACCAACAGAGTTCCAGATATCGGCACTCTAGATCCTTGAGTGAGATTCATCTCACCACTCCCTTGAGAGTTTTATGTTTGTCTGCAATATGTTAACCAATAAAAATATTTTGTCTTTAATAATGCAAACGTATAACTGCTGCAACATAATCACATTAATGTTAGAGGGAACAACCAAAGCTACTTGCACAGCCAAAATACATCATTCTTTAGTGATTTACATGATTCATGTGATACAAAGTCTACCTCAAACTCCTACCCAAAGCCACAGCTGTAATTTCCCTTGGCATTGCTGCAGTGCCATGGCTCTGTGGCACAGAAAGGCCCTGTGAAACTGGTAACACCATGTGTGCTGTCCCCAGGACACATGCCCCACATCCTCCACCAGGCTCACTCCTCACAGGCTGTGGCTGAGGCCCTTGGCCCAGATGAACACTCTCTGATTATGGGCAGGAAATGTTATGAATGCTGAGATTTCAGTTTAGGAGCTCCTACAGCACAGAAGAAACCCAGTGTGTTTGTCATAGGCACATGTAAACCCCTGAGCTCTGAGGGCTGTAAGATTGCCAAGTTTCAGGAGCTGCTGCTGTTAACTTCCATCTATAAATGAAGGGGACCTGCTGGTTTTTAAAGACAGTACATATTACCTTACTATTTTAATTAATCTCTGTGTTTTCTCTTAGACCTGTAGGAAAGGTACTTTCTTCGACAATAATCATGTAAAACTGACCAGCCTCCCCTTTACCCACAGTTTGAAGCACAGCATTGCTGCTACAATTTCAATTTTTACAGGCCTGAGTGGTCCTGTGAATTTGAGGTAACTTGTTCATTCTTTCAAAAAAATGAATAAATTATCAAGTTATTTTTTTAGGTATGAAAGTACTTAGCAGCATTAATAAAGCTTGCAGTCACAGCACAGGATTTGCCTAAGCAAACTCTTCTTAGGAATTTGTTGCCACACACATTAAAAGCTCATCAGATGCACTTGCTCTTTTATCTTCCCATCCATATTTCATAGATCCTGCAAAACTGACCTTGGTAAAATGCACGTGAGGTTCCCTGATGGAAAAGTGTTGCTCCTCTTTGGAGTGTGTTGAAATGCTCCCAATGAACTGTATTGCTATTCCTTTTAAAGGCATGCTCTCATAGCATAGAATAAAAAGACAGAATGCAACTATTATTTATCAGAATTCCAATTCTACTTTACCTCCTGCTTCTTCATTAGACTGATTGTGTTCCTTTATATCTTCCACATTATCCATGCTTTCCATTTCCTGGGATTTGTTCAGATTACAGTCTGTCAAATCCTCTTGTTCTTCTGGCAAAAAAAAAGAAAAAAAAAAAAGAGGCAAAAAATAATTAACTATTTATTCTCCAAGAATATTTCTAGGTGATTCCCTCAAAGAAAGCACCTGCTCACTCCCAGGACTGTTGACAGTACCCACAATGTTATTTCTACAGACACACTGGTTGTACTTTGGAGAATTCTTTTAATTCCCAAAATCCTACATGAACTCTCACACATACCTGGAACCCATTTTCAGCTTTTGCTCAGATCTAAATACTCTGGAGATTGTTCTAAATGACAGCAGGAATAAAAAACTCAGTATATCTAACTCTCTCATAGGCGCTCTGACAACTGCTGTGAGCAGGGATGGAGCTCCTTGGAGCAAGGCAAAGGAATCACAGCTCCACTTTGCTCTTTTGGGCAAAATATTAATCATTCTGGCCTTAGGCCTGAAAACTGCTCAAGCACATGTAATCCAGGCCTATGTGAACCCACTTGCACTTCTCTGCTTATTCCACGCGTGTATTTTTAAATATCAACATTATCATGCAGATCAGCATCCCAGAGATGCCAGCCTCCCTCCTTGGAAATAAAGACACATCTTTAATTGTAGCGAAATTTATTCAGTGAAGTGTTTCAGATAGAGCTTCTTTCATTAAATCCATGATGCAAACTAGCTCCGTATTATATGTATTCCTGTAAATTTCAGATCAATATTTCATTTTAAAAAACAGCATTTTTTTTAAACATTATGGGAATTTAAAAAATTTACAGTAATACCGTGAAACTGCTGGCAAATTCTTTAACCTACTGACAGCTGGGTGGTAACACCACCAATCCTTCTCAAGCTAAATATTACATTGGAGCTGAAAAGAGGCTCGACTTTTTGATTAACAAGAAAGTGAAACACTTGTCAAACTCACTCAGGAGGTTTGTTTTCATATTTTCAGAAATGCAGTCAACCAAGAGAATTGTATTATTCTTGCTTCCTTAATCAAAACTTCCAGCTTCCTCCTGAAAATCTTTCCTTTCCTTCTATCCAGTCTTTTTTCCCACTTCACTGTAATTTTCGAATGTTATATTGAACTCCACTGTTTTATTTCATCTCTAGAATTTACTTTTTTGCCTTTGATGCCCCTCTTCGTACTTTTGACTGTATTATACAGTGTCCTGAGACCCTAAACCAGCAGCAATTAATTTAATTTTTCTCCATGTAAACGTAAAATTGTCAAGAGAGGGTGGCAGAACGCAACTGAACTGCACAGTACCTGCAGCTATGGGCTGTTCCTGAGGGTTACTGAGGTCCATCCTGGGCTGTGAATCTGCAAAAGACAGAAAAGCAGCCTGAGGTGTCTAATATTTAGAACAGTTCACTACACAGTTGTTACAATCTTATAAATTCCTGTTTTCTTGGCTGAAAGTAAAATTGAAAAAGAAAACATTTCAAAGAAACAAAAACCAAATTAGTATCATGCTTCACTTCTTTATATCCTGAGCATATCCCTTCTTTATATCCTGGCCTGTACCCAGAAAAGGGATTAAGCATGATTTTCTAACTTCAAAAATTGTAGAACAGAGTACCTTTCGATTTACTCATCGAGTACCCTGTGAGCACAGTGCAGCCATAGTAACTCTGTAGGAAGTTAATTTCTCTAAAGCACAAAGATATTTTTACATTCCTTTTCCAATACAAAGGGAAACCCCCATTATCTTCACAAGATCTACTTGGCTTTCATGGGAATGCAAGTATAATTCCCACTGAGAAATTCCAAAAGGGATCAAATGCTAGGAATTTTAAATATTTTTCAGAGGACTATCCATGAGGCCTGGTTTCCCAGCGTGCTGGGGGCTCAGCAAAGCTCTGAAGCCCACATAAGCTGCAGACATTCTCTCATTGCCCACTCCAGTTCCCAAAGTTCATCTGTTGAGCTCAGCTGGAGGCACAGACCCGACCTGTCCCATTATGTCTTTACTCAAGTCTTCCCTTCCTTGAGATTTCATTGTCAGGAGGCTGAATTCTTCACACAGACACAGTTACCTGCTTCCTTCCTCCTTTCTTTCCCGTAGCTTTTTTCCCCTCTTTATTTTTTACATGCCATAACATCTTTTATCAACTTTGAACCTAAAAAATAATAGTTTCTGGACTGGGAAAATTTCTTCCTGGCAGTTACATAACAGAAACACCCAGGCAGTGGGCATGAGGTGTTAACCACGGGTGACATTTACCCCATAATTATCTGTCTTTACCTCCTCTGCATATGGAACTTTTTTGTGGTCTCTGCAACGTTAAAATATAAAGCTCTGGTAACTCTCCAGCGAGGCAGCATGGTATCAGAAGAGGTACTCCAAAAAAACTGCATGAATAGAGGGGGGGATCATGTGTGCAACAACATAAAGGCCTTGCATCATAAAGATAGTCACAGAATTAAATGACAAAAATTTCAGATATTTACTGAGTCAATAATTTGACATATATAAGAAAGATCAAGGAACCATATTGTTATAGCCCTTAATTTGTCATTTTCATTCTATTATGCCAGTAAAATTGAGGTACAAAGAAGCAAATGGACCCATTTATACAGTAAATAATTATGAAAAATTATCTGGGTAAATGAACAAATTTTTCTCTAATATTGATTTTAACTTTACACCACAATAAATTGCCCAGAGAAGCTATAGCTGCCCCATCCCTGGAAATGTTCAAGGCCAGACTGGATGGGACTTGGAGAAACCTGGGAGAGTGGAAGGTGTCCCTGGCCATGGCAGGGGTTGGAACTGGATGAGCTTTAATGCTCTTCCAATCCAAAACATTCTGTGATTCCATGAACACAGACACTTAAATTACACAAACCCTTGTAATTCTGCACATAATTAAATGAAATCTCTCCTATTCTGTAACACTTGGTTCTGGTTTTAATTGCATTCAGAATCCCTGCACGGTTGCTCCATCTGTGTGATGGAGGTCAAAGCCCCATCCTGAAGCCTCGAGCTGCCGTTGAAACCTCAGCAGCAATTCTGCATTCTCCTGGGCTCCTAGGAGGTCACAGAAGAAGGAACTAGAACCTCTACATGGCTGCTTGAGTTCCAATAATTCTACATATATTCCTGCATAACTATTTCTTTTTAGAAACCATTGAATTCCTCAGGTTTCCCTGGAAGCTGCAGGACAGCTTGCAGGAGAGCAGCACTGCCTGAACCCTGCGAGAGCCGAGCAGGATCTGCTCAGCCTCCTCAGATCTTCATCTCCTCCCTGCTGAGATGGAGTCTATGAATCTATTCATATTTTGTTGAACACAACAGTTTCATGCCCATGCTGGCTGCTGGGCAGGACAACCCTTCAGAAGAGATAAGAACAATGACACACCATAGAATGTTTCTCTTCTTGCTTGAGAAAGATCCTGGTCTTTGTATCACTTTCAAGCCTTCAATCTCCCCTCACCAGCACCCGGTTTCTTTACAGCATCAGTCTCCAGCAGCTTCTTAGAGCCTTAATGGTCTCTTAATATTTAATATTATACTATTCATCATAATATTATATTTAATATTTAATATTAACCTCAGGTCTCTTTCCTGACTATCCTAAGCCAGAACCTTCATGGTAACAAGAGAACATGTGGGTAGATTCCACCCCTGATTCTACACCAATAAGGCCATTTTTCTACCAAATGTTCAGAAAAACACAAGGCAGGAAATCACTTACAGAACGCGTTCGTCTTCCCAAGCTTCAAAGAGCTCCACTGGCCAGGGTGCATGGGAAGAGGACGCCTGGCTCTGTGTGCTGCAGCTGAGGCACCATGTGCATTTACAAAGCAGAACTAAAATTCATGTGCTTTTGAAACCAATCCTTGGCCATCCTGTGTTCTATGCCAATAGGCAAAGGGAGCCAAAATATTCAAATAACTTGCTAAAAAAAGTGCTGTGGTATTTTAGTATGCAACACTATTCGTACTTTATCCTGGTATTTGGCCAGAGCAGCCAACCAGAAACTGAACACCCTAAAATGGATATTTTTCAAATCACTGATGACCCTGACCCTTAATACAGAATCAGAAGAATATCTTGAATTATTATAAATTCACCTGTTTGTCCCCAAAATGAAATCAGAATGCTGCCTTTTTCCTGCCAGCTGCCCTTTTCAGCCCAATAGCACAGAGAAAGGGACACCTTTGAAAATCCCATATGCTCTTAGTATTTCCATCACAGTATGTGCAGCAGAAACAGCCAGTTTTCTCTCCTGAAGTCAGTGCCTTCATTACTCTTCCACCCTAACAAGTTTTTCACCTACAACCCACACTGGGCCATTAAAGAGATAAATTCTAGCTGATGTGTTCATGGAATATACTTCCCCACCATCCACAGCCTCCATGGCTTTCTGAAGAAGGCACCTGGGCCAAGTAAACTCTTTGTGGGGTCCCTGATACTTTGCTGCGCTTAAGCACCATGCAATGTATGATATGGCATGGGGATTTTAAGTGCACGTGCCTTTTTGGGAAGAAATCCTGGTCAGCAGTATATAACTAAGGTGATTTTTCTCATATTGGTGTATACAACTTTCTGTATCCAGCAGAAAAATTCAGTTATTCAATATGATTCAATATCCCAAATCATAGATCTCTGAGTGGCAAGAGACCCACTAGGATCATCAAAGTCCAACTCCCGATCCAATCTGTTGATCCCAGCCCACAACCTGGAGCTGACAGCTCCAGCTGGACAGTTCTTTCAGTAGTCACAAAACCAAACCAGTCATGGAGAGATACAGCCAAGTTAACAACAAATTTTGGTTCAAACATCCAGGGCCTCCCTGCTGCTCTGTGACCCTACCAAACCTCCACAGACACTGGGCGTGGAAAATCTAAGCCAGCCATGTTAGCCCTCTGTCCTCAGGGCACGGAGATGGTTCCAAATCCCACAGAAACACTCCTGGAAGTTACTGTATCCAGGGATAACACATTACAACACTGTCACACCAACTTCATCCCTAAAGCAGCAATTCTCATCATCCTTAAGTTCAGATCCAAAACCTGAAGGATGGGATCATTTCCATGTTCACTTCGAGCGCGCAGGAAATAAGAACACCAAAGAAAGGACTTCTTAGATAACCTCAGTTATAGTGAAATTCTGCCCTTTTCTAATTGCAGAGTTGTCCAACATCTCACAAACTTTCCTCAAGACAGTGATCCCAACACGATCAAGAAAATGAAGCTGCATTTTTAACTGCTGAAGTGCCCTCAAACCCATTCTTTTAAACCAGTAGTTATCTCACTCAAACAGCAACATTCTCAATTCAGTCAGATTTAATGAGTGATTATTTATAGGTAAACAGTTAAAAAGCCTTCAGCAAAGGAAAACACATTTTTAAATAGGCATCTGCAGTGAAATTAAAATAATCAACAGCCTCAAGTCATTGAGACAGAGCAGAATCTCAACTGGAGCCCTTAAAGCTCTGAGTTGAAGTAAGAATCTCCACCTTTGAAATAAGAAGCCAAGTGATGCTTTGCAAAGCTTCTTTGCCAGGATTGTTTAAAACATCTGAAATAATGGTTTTCCATGAGAAGTAATTACTCCAGAACCCAATATTAACTCCCAGATTGATTTTTGCTAGCTCTGAATATTATGGGTACATTTTACAGGTGAAAAGAAAGAAGACTTCCTTGAATTCGTTAAACCCCAGAATACAAACAGCAGATAAAGCACACTCTAAACCCCAGCTTTACCATGCACTTTGTGATATCTCTGAAAATAATCAGAGAGAGGGCAAAAAGCCCCATTCGTTTCCCGTTTAATTACTACAAGCGATTCGATTTATTTTCCAGAGCCTGCTATCTGTTTGCAGCAAGCGCTGAAGAAGCGGCTGAAAGCCCCCGGGCGATGCAGTCGCTGTGGACCCCGGCGGGGCAGAGGGTCCGGGGAGAGAGCGGGGTCGTTTCTCACCTTCCATGCTCCGTTCGTGGGTCCCAGCTCCACCTGCCCGCCCGGGCTCGGGACTGCCAGCGGAGCGCACCGGCCTCGCCTCCCGCCCGTCACCGTGACATCCGGCTCGGCGCTCGGCGGGCGGAGAGCGGCGCCGGGTGGCGGGGAGAGGAGCGGACCCGGTCCCGGTCCGGTCCCGAGTCCCGACTCGCCTGCCTTGGAGCTGGTGCCGCTCGCAGGGGACTCCCGCCCCTCGGGAGGGGCAGCGGTCGGGCAGGAGGGCTGAGGACACAGCGCCTGTTTTGGGGGGCTTAGGGGAGCCCCCAGCCACTCTCTTGCCCAGAATGAGCACACCTCGGATTGTGTGCTGAAGTTAAATAGCTGAGGTAATAGTAAACAGAACTTAGGTTGATATGGTTTTCTTAAGAAAACAGCGTTGTTATTTAGCAGAAAATCAAAAGTACAAAGTTCTCCAATGAAATGAAGCAAATATGAATTTCAAAGTCCTCAAGGACAGACTCTGAAAAGAGGCTCATTCCACACGGGGCCTGACCAGGGCTTTGAGAGACCTGACCAGGCGCAGAATATCCCCGCTGAGGCAGGGGGCAGCAGCAGGTGACATTAGAGGTCGCTTCAGGCCCAAAACCAGTTGACGAAGTGAGAAGTGAAATTGGGATCTGAGCTCATCACTTGGATCTAAACCCAAAGGCAACAAACGCAAATTACCAGAGATCAGGGGCAGGATAACAACATGGAAACATGATTCTCCTACTCACTTCCTGTGTGGTGCCAACGGCTGCTTCTTGTGCTGTTGCTTTTCCATTGCTTGGAAAAAGGTTCTAGAAATAAAATGGTTTTTTAAAAAAAAAAGTGTGTGGGATAATCAAGCAATTCTTGGCTATTTCAGACAATCTCTGTAACCCCTTCCAGCATCATTTAATAATTAGGCAGGTTACCTGGTTCTAGAAATTTGAAGGAAGCCCTGGGATTGCTGTGCAGCAATCAGAAACCTCTGGTTTCCATCCCAGGATTATCCACGGCCATTTTCTCGTACTGCCAGATTTGCTCTCGGATTTAAATCTCCACTTTCCCTCATGTTTACCCTCAGGGAAACAATTGTATCTTCACTCCAGTTTTATTTTAAAGGCACAAATCAAGCAAGCCTGGTTTACCCAGCCTATAAAAATACCCTGTGCTAATTATGACCCTCCTTTGTGTGATCCCACCTTTGGATGACTCACCTGAAAAATCAGAGAGAGAACTTGTGGTCTACAGCTTCTCCAGAGCCCTGCAACAGGTCCTTCACCTGACTCTGCACTCCTGGAAATCTCTCTACATGTGTCCTAGGGTAAAATATTCTCCTTTTTATTAGCTACTCACCCCATGATCAGGTTTACAACTGCAGATTTTTGTTCTCTTCTATAATTTCCTACTGCTACTCTATTAACAAAAAAAAAAGAACAAAAAAACCCCAAAAACCCCCAAACCCCCAATAAACCCCCACAAACCAAACAAAAAAACCAAAAAAAACTCCAATAATAATAATTTTTAAAAACCTAACAAATCAAACCAACAAAAAACCAAACCCCATCAATCCAGGTTTTAAACACTCATATAGATACCCAAATGCACATTTTGTCCTATTAAATCCTCCCTGCAACGCTACCTGTTTTTAAAAATACCCACTCCCCCTCTCCCTCCACCACAAAAAAAAAATTTTAAAAAAATCTATAATGACAATTTACCAGTTTGGGACATGGAAATGTTATAGCATTGAAAATAAATGAGTCATTTGGCTAAAGACACTGACTAAGAGTTTATAAAGTACCAAAACTGCAGCCAAAGCTTTATAGTAGAGATACTATTTCATAATAATTAGCTGCTTGGGGACTGATGGGCTGTGCAGGATCTGAAAGGAGCCATAAACATCCTTAGGAACTGAGGCTGCTCGGGCTGAAATATGACTCGTTTATAGCAGACACGTTACAAACTGAATCATTTTGCCTGTACAGTGTCAGCATGAAATGTGCACTTTGAGTAAAACTGAAAACATTCAGCACAGGGGAACGTGGGATTGTTAGAGGTGGTCCCAGTTCTGACCTGCCTCACAGCTCAAAGACATTAAAAATGAAAACCCTGACACAATTCTGACAACTTAACCGACCACTTGAGTTAATGTCTTGATCTAAGGAAGAAGAGAGCTTGAGTGAAACTATTTTCCATCAATAATTTGATACCTCTTTTCTCACACTTTTTTTTTGGTATTTTTACCAATTTTTTTTTTTCTTTATTAAAGGAAACTCAGAACTGAAGTGCTTATTTTACAAGATGCATTGAGTTAAAACTTTCACAGCTCTCTAAAAATAATTCTCATTCCTGTGTTGGTTGGTTCCATATTTGTTATGCAAATACCGTGACATCATTTTTGGACACTAGCATGGTCTGGAGTGATAAATATGGTCTAGGCAGATAGGATAAATACTATTTTGCTAATTTCCAGAGGCTTGGCCACCTTTCTGGTCTTGAGTGTCTTGAGTACGCTTGGGCAGACAAATGCCAGGACCCTTCTTTCCCTGTCGGCAGCTTCCGGAATGTTTTTGTATTACCTGCTCTAGAAACAAAATAGTTACACATTTAAAAGTTTCAAAGACACCGCAGGTTTCCCAAAACACGCAACTGACTAGGAAGTTACTTGCAGTGATACTGTAGCATTTGGCTTCATTTTCGAGTCAACGCTATTCGCCCAGCGCTTACTTTCAGTAACAAGCGTCAGAATCGCAGAATCCCTGAAGACTTTGGGTTGGAAGGGACTTTAAAAACCATCCAGTCCACCCCAGCCGTGGTAGGGACACCTCCCACTCTGCCAGGTTGCTCTGAGCCCAGTCCAACCCTGGCCTTGGACGCCTCCGGGGACAACTTCCCTGGTGAATCCATTCCAGGCCCTCACCACCCTCACAGAGCAGATTTTCTTCCCAATATCCAATTTGAATCTCCTGGTTTTAGTTGTGGCCATTCCTATTGTCCTATCACTGCAGACCTTTGTCCAAAATTCCTTACCAGTTCTCCTGGGACCGTTTTAGGTACTGAAAGGGATGTTTTTTGCTTTTAAGTGGAAAAATATGTGTCTTGTAATGACTTTCACCAGAAACTTGCAGCTGAAGAACACCCAGCCCCTCAGGAAGAAAAGCCACAGGATGTGCCCAGCTCTTACTTTCAGTCTTTCTCACAGCAAGTGACAGAAACACAGAATCACAGAATGGTTTGGGCTGAAAGGGACCTTAAAGCCCATCAAGTCCTCCCTCTCTCCCCCGCCATGGGCAGGGACACCTTCCAGAGCCCAGGGCAGGTTTAGCACTGACAAAGCCATGACAGAGCCTTTTCCCCCCTTGTTCCCCTGTACTTCCCTCTCCTTTGTCCCTCAGCCGGAAAAACCACTTTAGAGTCAAAAACCCAGCTCACTGCGCACTATTGGAGGAGCGATGCGGGGCTGAAGTGTGACAACGGGCGCGGAGGGGGTGGCCGGGGCCGTCCTTCGCTGCCAAGCGCCTCAGGGGCCTGAAAGCGAGAAAACAAAA
>VWYI01048546.1:120926-147577 GCA_013399455.1 Anthoscopus minutus
CCCCCCCCCATTTCTTTCACTGTTTCTGAAATGTTCCAGCCTGAACATGAGGCGAAAGGAAAATCAGGTCTCCAAGACAAAAGAGAGGGTGAGTAACAGATTACACACCCCAGCATTCAGAGGGATTAAGGACCCAGGTTATGGTTTTCTCCTTGTCCCCAGAATAAAGAGGGAACATTCCAGGAGCAAGTAGAGAGTCGGCAGAACCTCTTCCACCTCCTCCTGCTGCATCTTCCCCTTCAGCTGCACCAAACCCTCCTGCAGGGCCCAGCTGGCCCCAGGTGCTGTAGGAACAGACGATCCTCTTACACCAGCTGTGAATTCCTGACGAGTTCACCGGATGATACAAATTGCCAGAGCACTGAGCTAATGGGAACGTTTTCTTCCCAGAGAAACCTCACCCCAACCCTCTTTGGAAGGTTAGCTGCTGGATCTGCAGTGATCCATCACCCTCCTCACAGAGTGCTAAAGATTACTTGGTCGCTATCAAGAATTTCATGTGTAACACCAATTGTTCCCCAGCTGAGCCTCCTGTGGCACAGTTCCTGGATCATGGGCTTTCGGAACTTCTTTCTAAGCTGTTCCCTGTGGGAGCTTCTGCCTTCCAGACTCACTTTGTTGAGGGATATGAGAGAACTCAGTTTCTATGCACACACTGAGCCATGGAAAGCAGTAACTAGGTTTCCTCCTTTTTTTCACATAGGAGAAGTAAGTCAAGCAAAAGAAGCATCTCCCACTCAACAATCCCAACTTCTTACAACATCTCGAAATTCCTTGGTGGGTATTCATCCAAAAATTGACCCGATTCAACCCAGTTTAACTTATCCATAGTGACAGGAACACAGCAGGAGATGGCACGGGCACAGACCCCGCTCCAAGCTTTTCAGAGTCATTACTTATTAAATACTGAGGAATAAAGTGTGCTGTAATGAGCATTTCCACTGCCCTTGGGCTGATTATCCTCACTGCCAACTGGACACCGTGCACTGCTCAGGCTGAGACAGATGAATCAGCCGGGCTCGGCAGTGCTGCCTGGTTCTCTTGGCCTATTTCAGCAGGAGGAAATGCCACATGCATCAATTATGA
This sequence comes from Anthoscopus minutus, assembly GCA_013399455.1. Taxonomy (NCBI): domain Eukaryota; kingdom Metazoa; phylum Chordata; class Aves; order Passeriformes; family Paridae; genus Anthoscopus; species Anthoscopus minutus. Next base: position 122,013 of record VWYI01048546.1, read on the forward strand.
GGGAAAAAAGCTCTAAGTATGTACTAAGTGCTGTGGAGGGTCACAAATAAACTGTACTCCCTCTTAAAAGCTCTTACAGTATGTCCACTTCTTCAGTGGGCCGCAAGCTGAGTGAGAAAATGCAAGTTGGATGCACAAATCCTTCCCCGTTAGGATGGTAAGGCCCCAGAACAGGTTGCACAGGGAAGCTGTGGCTGCCCCTGGATCCCTGGAAGTGTCCAAGGCCAGGCTGGGCAGAGCTTGGAGCAACCCGGGGTAGTGGAAGGTGTCCCTTTCCTGACAGGGTGCAGCTGATGAGTTTTTATGAGTTTTAATGTCCTTTCCGACCCAAACCATCCTGGAATTCTATGATTCTAAAAGTAGAAAAATAGCTCAAGTATTTAAGTATCACATTGCTAAGGAGTTTGTGTCAGTAATTCTGTGGAGACTATAAAAACCTGACAGGAATTGGCTTCTCTCTGACCTTTCCTGTGTGAAAGTCTTGTGCATCCAGCTGGAGCTGGGCACCTGGGGCAGCAGCTGAGCCTTTCCTTGCTGACACCATCCCTCACACCTCTCTCTTCCTTGTCACACCTCAGGATATCCAAATCCCTGTGGTCAGCTCTCACCTGAACTGTTCCCCTCCCTCTCTACCTCCCACAGCTGCAACAGCTCATGAGGAACTGCAAGATCTTTCCTCACTGCTTGAAACTCTCCTCAAATCCTCTTTTGCTTGGCTCTGGCTTTACAGGAGGAATCATGGAAACCTGGGCTGTGCCTGATGCTCTTGGTGAGGTGGGGCAACTCCATCACCCCTGCAAGGCTCAGCCCTTTGAACCCTCCCTTTAACCTGCCCTGGTCCCACAGCTCTGACCTCACTCTGTGCCAAGGACCACTGCAACACCCTGAGAACACTGAGGAGTCCTCACAAACAATAAATTTAGAATGTCAAACTTCCTGTCCTCCACGCAGACCTCTTGGATCTCAGCACGTACGGACAGCACATGAGAGCTTTGAAACATCCACAAATGGCAAAAATAACAGGAATAATTTGCCAGCTGGAAGCTGCAGCCCATTGTTTTCCCATCAGAGCTGCCTGGAACAACCTACTTGAGAAACTCTTGAGGAACACGTGTTCAAACACTCACTGCAGAGCTGCAAATGGTGATGGGACTCATCCATCGGGTGACACTTCTGCTCCAGTGGGGAAGTTGTCCTGTAACTCCTTGCAGCAGTTTCATTAAGCCACAATCGAGATTTTTCTCTAAATTTAAGGCAAGAGGAGTTGAAGGAGCCACAGACCTGTTCAGGACACAACTCATGGGCCCTGCTCACCAGTGATAAGGAGAGGGGCTGTGGGAAGCAGGCAGAGCAGGTGCTCGGGGTTTGGCACATCCCAGGCAATCATCACACCTGGCATAGGTGTGGTGCAACCCTGGCTAATCCAGCCCCCAGGAATTCCTCCAAGGCCACATCCAGGAGCTGTTTTAGTGGAAAGATGCTTGAAAACAAAGCTTGACCAAGAGTCAAGGGTGTTCCAAGAGTGCCCAGGTGAAGGTGCCACAGCCACAGGCCCCAAGCGCTTCCACAGGAGGATGAACCTGAGCCCCAGACCATGAAGGCTCATGGCCCTGGGTCTCATGAGAGGAAAAATATCTGAAACTATGATATTTCCCTCTGAGAGGGACAACTTTGAGGGTCATGCAATTTTATTAATTAGTACAACTTCATCTTAGAAGAACAGCTGTTGGAAAATGATCCTTGGACTCAGCCATGCCTGCCTTGGACGAGTGATGAGAGGGAAAATCACCAGGGAGTCTGGAGAGGAGAGCATGGCTGGCTGAACCACTGAGCTCTCTACCACAGGCACAGGAAGTGCTATTGTGATTTTTAGGCCTGCTTCATTTTCCTACCCACTGAAATTAAATTTTCTCCTGCCCAAACCCAGCGACCACACAATGTGCCCAACAGCCTTCCTAGAACCACTGGCTTCATCAGATTAATGAGTCCTGTGCAGGCACTGAACAAAGATGATTCATTATTGGCAGCAATGCAGCTGTATATGGATTTTTTGGGGGGTGAAAAGAAATAAATAAGGTCCCTGAATGAAAGGCGGGTGATGAAGTGTAGCCTGGCTTTAATCCCAGTGTAATCGCTGCCATCATTCCTAATTATTGATAAATATTTTTCTAATTGTAGAAATTAAACAATTAGACATCCTTCCTTCCCTCTTGGAAATCTAATCAGTTCAAAGTTCAGGATGCAGTCTGAGGCCGCTGCTGCAGAACACGCTTCACTCGTGGGCAGGGGAAAACAGGGCTTCTCCCAAAACTTCCTCCCAAAAAAATAAAGCTCCCCCTGCTACCAGCCCTGCTGCTGAGAGCATGATCCCCTGGCACTGAATATCCTGGGGGTTTCCCAGGAGCATTCTTCCATCCCTGTGCACCCAAGGGATTTCAGGGCCAAGCAGGCAGAGTCAGCCCTGCCAAGAGGATTCAGGTCGTAGATCTTGCCCCAGTGACACGTTTTCATCCTGGAGAGGAGAGCAGCCAAGTTAATGACCGGGCGGGCAGAGCTCCTTGGAAGTTAATGACGGAGATTTACCGGCGTGCTGGAACGCACAGAAGGAGGTCACACTGTTAATTCTCCTGCTGCTGATCCCTGCAGATAAATCTACATCAGGAAACGAATTACCCAGAGAGAGGTATTTAAAGGAATGACTCTAATTCCTTGCTGAAGAAGTGTTGCCTTTAACACCGAGCCCCTCGTACCCACCATGCAGAGTGCCAGCTCCTGTTCCCAGCAGGATCAGGCCAACAGCACCTTGGAACTGGAAAGAGTGGGATGAGAAAAATCCCTCCTTGAGATTTAAGCCATCTGGCAGGCTGTGTCCCTCTGCTCCCAAGACCCCAGGCTGGCCACGGCATGCCCAGGAAATATTCCCATAAACCCATCTTTCTGTTCTTCCCTATTTTTTGTCACATTGATTAAATATCTGACAGTACTGACAGCCTAAGTTCAGCACAATTCCATCCATCCCAGACCCAGCTGCCTTCCCAAACAGTACTGCAGATTTTTGTTCGGCTTCCTATGTATTTTATCCCCCTGTACACCCACGCAGACCAGTTCCATATCCAGACAAAGCCCTGGAATCCACTTCCTTTCCCCAGTGCTCATCAGGGTGAGCTGTAATGAGCCTGATGGTTTCCATCCAAGCAATTCCGCAGACGGGATCCGGAGCAGGGCTGACGCCAGGGGACTCAGCATCATCCAGCCCCGTGAGAGGGGACACCGGCAGGACTCCAGGGAGCCACAGCCCCACGGACAGGGTGGCAGCTGCGTGTCCTGCGTGTCCCCCAGCCCTCCCCAGCTGCTCCGGGAGCCGCGGGAGGAGGATCCCCAGGGAGTGACCGGAGTGGAGGACGGCAGCCATCTGCTTCAGAGCCCGGGGTCTGCGTCTGGAGACAACCGAGTGACAAACAAGGTTAATGTCCCACGAGCGGGAGCTGTCACTCTGCGTTAGAGCCCGGCTTTCACCTTCCATGGCACAAGACTCCAGCACGGATCACGCGGGAAGAGGTGCCGGCAAACCGGGACGGGGCTGCGACCAGAGAAGCCTCTTGTGGGGACCGCTGGGACCGGCGTGGTGGAAGGGTTTGTCCCTCACGGCAGTCATGATCCTGCCCGTGCGCCACACGGTGCCGGGGGCTGCTCCGGTGGAACGGGAGGGCAGGGAGTGGAACAGAGCCCTGGGAAACCACTCCGCTGGGTCCTGGGTGTCGCGGGGACCGGCACAGTGCCAGCGACCTGAGCCGAGCAGCGGGTGTTCATTATTGAAGGCTGGGGCAGGGTTACCGGAGGGACTGGTGTCCTGTTTCTTCCACAAGCGCCTGCCCACAAAGACATCGGCCGTGGCGGGCACCTCCGTCCTTCCTTTGCAGCTACAATGTCACCCGGGCCCGGTGACACACACACACACACACACACACACACACACAAAACAGCGCACGCCGGCCGCCGGCTCCAAAGTAAAAGACAACTTTATTGTCGTATAAAGTAAGAACTAAAATGTCCCTTAACCCAAACAAGGATGGGTCGAGTGGTCCCGGCATCCCCCATGCTGCGGGCCCAAGCAGTGGCCTGGGGGGAGCAGCTGGGGGGGGGTTCAGTCTGGTGCTCCCAGCCCCTTTTCTCCTCAGCCGGTGGTAGAGGGGGAAGGAGCTGCCGTGGGGCTGTGGAGACGCCCAGATGGGAGCTGGGGCTGAGGTGTTTGTGCGTTGCAGAGCTCCTGCTCTGTGCTGGAATCAGGCACTTGTGGAAGGGCACAGGCCCTGCTGCTGGCCAGCTCTATCCCACGGCTGCCACAGGCACTGGGGCACAAGGGCACAGGCAGCAGCCGGGGCCAGAGCCCTGCCAGCACCGAAACACGCTGCCCACACCAGGGGCTGAGGCTGGGCCTGGCAACAAGGCAGGTACAGAGGAGGTTCCAGCAGCTTTGGTTGGTGCTCTTGATGAGTTAAGGCAATTTAGCATTGGTTGGTTTAAGAAAAGGCCAAAACCAGCAAAACCAGATGTCCCAGAGGCCAGATAGGCAGATGGAAGAGTCTGGGGCTGCTCTAGCTTTGCTCTGAGTTACCACTTGGACCCTGCATGCCCAAAAGTAAGCACTGACCCCTGCCTGTGCCAGCCCTGTGCTCAGCATCACCTCCAACACTGGCGCCAGGAACCTGCAGCCCAAAACTGGAAGTGTCAAGAAGGGACTCTGGGATGTTTTTGGGGAGATTCAGGCTCCTGACAGCAGTGCAGGAGTGGGGACAGGACAGAGGAGCTGTGGCAGCTCCCTCCATCCTGCTTCCCATCACAGTGACTGGTCAGCAGCTTGTGAGGTGGGAGCTCCCCTCTGGCAGTGACACAAGCAGATGGCCAAAGGTGCTGCAAACGCCCTCCCACGTGGACCCCAAGAGCACTGAGGGGAAACCTGCTCCCCCAGCATCCCAGCAGGGCTGGACCCACTGCCAGGACCCCTAGCTGCCCCTCCAACAGCACCTACATCCCCTGGCAGCCCCAAAGGGCTCTGCCCCAAGGAGTTCATTCTCCATTTGGTTCTTGTTCCCCACACACTGAGGGGAAAGGCCCTGGGTTTGCCCATCAGCGACCCCATGTCTGAGTGGGGACCCCCATACCCCTTGCCCTACCCAGCCTGAGAGTGCCAGGAAAGGGGCAGGGAGATGAAATGGAAGATGGGGCAGCACCAACCAGTGTGTCCCCAACCCCTGCCCCACCTCTTGGTCCTGAAGGCTGCAGTTGCAGCCCATGACCCTTCAGGACCTGGCAGGGCACTGGCCTTGCACCTGTACTGCTCCTCCCCACTGCCCTCCCAGCAGAGACCCAGGCCCAGGCTGCCCTGGGCTGCCAGACCATCCCTTGGGCAGCCAAGGGGGAGCTGGGGAGAGATGAAAACATCAATTCCACTAATGCCCCAAGGGATCTCTGCAAAGGAAATATAAAAAGTTTTAGATGAAGTCCAAATGTCAGAGCATGCCAGGAGGATACTTCAGGTTGCTCCAATCCTCCATAACTTGGCAGGATGCTGCAGATCCTCCACACTCATGGCTGATACTCATCCTTGACCTCAACCACCAGAGCCAGGGACTCATCAGCCGTGGCTGCTGCTGCCAGGAGGAAAACAGAACAAATCCATGAGTATCTCTGTGCCATGCCAGTGGCTGGTGGTAGCTCCTGCAGCCACAGCGAGCCCCTGGCACGGCCAGTCCCCAGCTCCACACATCCCCATGTCCTGCAGAATGCTGGTGCTCACACCACAGTGCTGATGGTGGACGACTCCTCCGATCGCCTCTGCTTGCTGGGCAGTGACTTGAGATATTCCAGGTGCCTCCGGGCGTCCTCCTGGTTCTGCCGCACGTAGTAGACCAGGTAGGAAATCACCATGGCGAACCAGCCGAACATGGTGACCAGCATGGCGATGTCCGTGGTCTTCTTGTACACGTTGCAGAAGTCTGTGTCAGCAATGACCTGCAGGAAAGCCTTGCCCACGTGCTCCTCCTGCGTGGAGGAGTCGCACACGATGCCCCCCGAGGAGTCGGCCGCCAGCTCCACTGCGCGGATCAGCTCCTGCAGCCGACAGTCACACAGCCATGGGTTGTTGGACAGGTTCACCTTGGCTTTCAGGTTGCTAAAGGTGTCTTTGCTGACCGACACCAGCCTGTTGGAAGACAAGTCCAGAGAGTGCAGGTGCTCTGCCAGGCCCTGGAAAGCCCCACTTTCGATTCTGGCGATGGCATTGTGGGACAGATCCAGCTCCAGCAGGAGTGGCAGGTCCCGGAAGGCATCACGAGGCAGGAAGCGGATTTGGTTGGAGTCCAGGTAGAGCTTGTTGGTGTCATTGGGGATGTCTCTGGGGACCTCAGTCAGCTGAGCGTTGCTGCAGCGAAAGGTCTTCAGCCCCTCCTCTTCTGAGGGATAACAGCCCTTGGGGAAAGCAGCAGCTGGGTGGAGGCAGGAGCCCAGGAGGAGGAGGAAGAAGATTAAGAGGTTCTGCTGGAGCAGTCCCATGGTGATAGGGTGGAGGAGAACCCCCTGTGCTGCAGTCATGGTGCTGCACTGCCTTCCTCACACCCACAGTGGCTTCAGCTGGACTTGGCACATCTGAGACAGGGACAACAAGGGGATAGTGTCAGGCAGGGGAGACAGGGGCAGAGCTGTCACTGCGCTGCTGTGAACACCACATCTGACGCTACCCATGAGGCAGGGACAAGGATGGGGACCGGGACAGCCGTCATGGCTCACACTTTCCCCCATGCCCGGCCATCACCTCGCTGTAGGCTCCTGCGTGGCAGGATTAGGCCCCAGGGGCCGGACACGTCTCCTGCGCCGGCAGCTGGGTTGTAACAACCGGAGACGCTCGGGCTGAGCCAGAGGCGGAGGGGAGCTCCCGCCCTGCCAAGGTCACGGCGCCGCGGTCGCTGCTCGCAGGAGGCCGATGCATCCTGCGGCGGCCGGAGAACGCACCAGCGTGAGCCCCGGCTCCGGGCGAGCGGCCGCTGCAGGCGGCCCCCGGGGAATGCCACGGAAAACATGAGCAGGCAGCGGCTCAGCAGGTTCCTGCTCCCGGCTCCACTCTCCGGGAGTGCCTGGGGCACACGCGGGCACGCTTCGGGTTTTCTCCTTCCGAGGGGACCGGCACAGGTGGGTGCTGGGTGCTCTGCCCACTGCCGCCCCACCGTGGGGTCGGGCTGCTCACACCACCCCTTAACCATGGGCCCCATCCAGCCCTTAATTCCGGAGGGGAAAAGCGTCAGCAGGAAAGAAACAAAAACAGAAAAAGGAAATTCACTGGAGCTGAGCGTGCAACGAGTTCCCAGGGTGGTGGCAGCAGATAAGGGCCGTGTCTGAGCGCTCCGAGCGCTGCCCGGCTCCCCCAGCCCCGGCTCCCACCACGTCCAGGGGTCCCAGACTGTCCCTGTGCTGGCCTCGGCAGCGGGGCTCTGGAGGCAAGATCCAGGTGCTCTCCTACCATCCCACAACCAAAGCCACCGGCGCTAACAGGCGGCTGTGTCAGCCGGTCAGGCAGAGAGCTCAGTGCTGCGGGAGCCCCGAGCTGTGCCACCAGCAAAACTGCCTGCTGCTCCCACTGCTCCCCGGAGCACCCCAGCACCGGCAAACCCGCTTCGGGGTGCTGAGCGGGGCTCCTCGGTGTGGTGCAGAGGCGGCCACCCAAGGGTGGTCCCCGCAGCACAGACAGGTGAGCAGCCCGAGTGCTGGGCACTGTCACACAGCCCTGCCACGCCGACACACCCCAAGGTCACACCTGTGCAGAGCTGACCCCTGCACTGTCGGAGCCCCGGGGTCCAGGAGGGTCCTGAGAGGGAACCAGAGCTCAAGGCACACCACGGGCACCGAGACCCCGGAGCCCCACACTGCACCACCCCCTAAGTCTTGCAGAGGTAACCTGGGACAAACACAGCCCCTCGGTACCTGCTGCCCAGGAAACCACGGGAATGAGCCGGGACCCGGTGTCCCGGGAGGGGGTTACTTCGTCCACGGAACCGGGACACCCCCGGGGGTGGGATGCGGATCAGGCACGGCAGCGACGACAGCCAGCCAGCCCTTGCCCCACCGCGGGCTTCCCAACACGCAGCAGGGCGTGGGGATCCCCAGCCCGACCCCGGGGGTTGCCGCCAGCCCCAGGAAATGCGGTAGAGGAGCCGGAGGCAGTGCGGACGCCAGGATTCTCCGTGAGCCCGGGAATGCCCGGGGATCCCCCCGGCCCCGCTCGGCACCGGGGGCGTCGCAGGCGAGGGAAGCCCCGGTGCTTCCCCGGGGGAGGCTCCGCTCTGCGCGGCGCTGCCGGCCCTCCCCTCCCGCGTCCCGCCCCTCCGGAGGTCCCGTTGCGGACTCACCTGCCTGTGCAGCCCCCGGCGGCGGAGCNGGGCCGTGCAGCGCCGAGAACCCTCGGCACCGCGCCTGAAGCCTTCCCAGCTCCTCGCCCCACAGGAGAAGCTCTGCCCCGGGTCCCCAGACCGGGAGGCGAGAGGAGACACCGGAGAGACCCAGTGAGGAGATGCCGAGACCCCTGAGCCAGGGGCAGCTGCTGCCGGGGCGTCCCGGAGCGCTCCGTGGCCTCCACCCCGCCCCCGAACTGGAGTCCTCGCCGAACTCCAGTGGGAGCCCGCCCGACTCTGCCCGGCCTCCTGGGCCCNNNACTCTGCCCGGCCTCCTGGGCCCTCCGTGCCCCCCAGTGCTGCCCCCACAACTCCCCAGGAATCCTCTCATTCCCTCCCCAGCTCTTTGTGGGGAGCAGAACCCCCTATTCTCACTCCTGCGGGGACACGGTGCCTCCCCCCGCCCTGCACCCGCATCGCTTACTCGGGGAAACCCGACCCGCGGCGGCGGCACCGGGCAGAGTGAGATCCAGGCGAACCGAGCGAGTCCCCAGCCCAGCCCCCAGCTTTCCGGGCCGGAGACCGCCAGGCTGGGCTGCAGCTCAGGGTCCCGGCGCCCCGGGGCACCGGCGAGGCTGGCTCAGGACCATGGAGAGCGGCCGCCGTTACCGGGCCCCGCGGCAGCCGGGAGGGACGCGGCTCCCGCTGCCCCGGTCCCGCATCTCCGCGGCGGGACGGCGCAGCCCCGGGCGCTGACGTTCTCCCACTGCTGCGGGAGGATAAACAGTTTAGGAGGAGCCTGGTCTGGATCTCGCCTCAATTAGGAAAAGGGAACCTGACGGCAGCCAAACACGGCCGCCGACAGATCCTCCCCAGAGACCCCCTCATTCCCCGGAGCGCCCCGCGCTCTGCCGAGACCAGGCCGTTTCCGAGTCTGGCACCCTGGAAATGTTAAAAAAAGGCGTGAATGTGGTACCTGGGGACATGGTTTACTCGTGAAGGTGACAGTGCTTGGTTACTGGTTGCAACTGATGATCTTGGAGGTCTTTTTGATGTTTCCATGCCCGTAGCCAAGCCCGATGCCAGGCCGGTGCCGAGCTCACCGGGCAGAATTGTCCCGGGATGCTGTCGGGAGCCCGGCAGGCAGCAGCCGGCAACCACAGCTGGTGCTCTCGAGCACTTCTCTGGCATCTCCCCCTTCGGCCGGGGAGCGGGGCAGCCTCGTGCTGCCCATCAGCCTTCCCAGCGCCGCCGGGAGCTGTGCACGCAGCAGGAGCGGGGATGGGCATGTTGGGATGCGGCGGCTCCGGTAACACAGCCGAGGCCGAGGGGCCAAGGTGACAGGCAGGTGCATGGGGAGGCTGAGCTGGCACCCGGAGGGGCGGTGGGCGATCCCGGCAGCGGGCACAGACCCGGCAGCGGGAGCAGCCCCAGGGCTGCACCCCACGGGGGTCCTGCGTGGAGGACGCGGCACCCACCAGCACAAAACCTGCAGTGCAGCACGACCCACGGAGACCCTTCCCACCGCAGGTTGGCTAAAAATAGCTGGCACCGGCTTCTCGCTGCCACCACGGAACTAAATATAACCGGCATCGACCGGGCAAGAGGGACCTGAGGCACGGCCTGGCACCGGCAGGGGCTGGGAGCGAACGAGGCCTGGGAATCCACACGGGAAGAGCCCCGCTGAGCACGGAGGGAACGCGGGCGCAGCTGCCGGTGAGCGGATGGGGCCGGATCCCCCAGGGAACTCCCCGCCCCCAGTGCCGGTGTTCCCTGGGTGGGTGAACGCGGTGTGGGGAGCCCAGGGAGCGAGCCTCCCCCGAGCTCCACCGGCAGCGGCGGCTGCTGCATCACGGAGAGCGATGAATATTTATGGGCGTTTAAAAATAGCTGCTGCATTGTGCTTCCCCCTCACGTGCGGAGCCAGCGGGGTGCGGGGAAGCTGCTAAATTAGATGTCACCGCGCGCAGAGAGCTGCTCAGTCAGGCAGGAGCAGGATAAAAATAGAGCCTGCTGTGCGTGCGTGGATCTCCTGCAAAGCAGGACCGGATCCCGTGGGATCCCCCGCCTCCGCACCGGCATCCCCGCACCGCGCCCTGCCAAGAGGGCATCGCTGAGGGGCCGGGCAGGGACAACGCGGTTCCACCGGGTGGCAATCAGTATCCTTTCATCTGCTTTACCCCACATGTGCGTCTCTCCGTGCCCAAAGCCCTCTGGAGGCAGAGATTGCTGAGTTCTGGCTGCAGCAAGTGACCCCGTGCCCTGCCAGCAGCGCGGTGCCAGCATGTGACACCGCGGCAGCCCGGCCCTGGCAGCCCGCGGGGTCTCGGTGCTCTCGCCGCGCCCTGTCAGGATGTGAGGCTGGAGACGAGGCCGGATGGATGCAGACAGGGTCAGGACACGCAGCTCAGCGTGGAGGCACAGGGGCACTCAGGGAACCTCGGCGTCGCTGTGACTCCACCCGGGCCAACACCCAACCCCACCGTGGGCTGTGCCGAGTGTCTGTGCCAGCTGCGGGGCTGCGAGTGGCACCGGCAGAGCCACATGAGCACCGCGGGCACCTCGCTGGGGCTCCGCACGCTGCCAGGGGCTCTGCTCGGCTCCGGCGGGGGATATGCAGCCCAAAGCGGCTCCAGCGCTGCCCCTCCGCTGCTGGAAGAGCCGGCAGCAGGCACACACAGAGCCCTGCACAGATGGCTGCGGCACCCGTGGGCCGTGCCAGCCCCACGCGATGAGCTTTGATGGTTGTGCAAACAAAAGCTGAGCCAGATGGTCTCCCCCGCGCTCCAGCGCTGGAATCCTGCGCTCTCTCCCAGCCCCGACCTTGGCCGCGTGTCCTGCAGCGCTGCCGGCCTGCCCGAGCTGTCTGCACAATGCTGCCGCTGGGATTTCCACGGCATCACGGAATCAGAGTGGTTTGCGTAGGAAGGGACTTTAAAAACCACCCAATCCCACCCCCTGCCATGGGCAGGGACACATTCCAGTATCCCAGGTCGCTCCAAGCCCCGTCCAACCTGGCCTCGAACACTTCCAAGGATGGGGCAGCCACAGCTGCTTCGGGAAGCTGCCCCTGTGTTCCCCACCCTCGCAATTCCCTTGGGAAGAGCGGCGGGCAGAGCAGCCCACCCTCCCTGGGCATGCTGGATGCAGCCAGCCGGGTCTGGGGCCCTCTGCGAGCGGAGCAGGGGTCAGTGCAGCCCCCGATCCCCTTCCCGCAGCCGCTCCCGCCGGTTTCCATGGCGGCTCCGCCTCNTCTCTGGCTGCTGCCGGACTACAGCTCCCGGCGTGCCGCGGCGGGGCGGGCCGAGAGGCCGCCGGGAGCGCACCGGGAGAGCGCCGGGAGCGCGTCGGAGCGAGCGCCGGCNCGGGAGCTGGGATGGAGCTGCGAAGCGGCGAGGTGGGAATGGAGGGTCCCAGTTTGGTAGTGCGGGTCCCCACGGTGGGGTCAGAGTCCAGCCGGGAGTGGGTCCTGCCCCGGCCTCCCCGGGCACCGTCCTGTCCTGAGAAAACGGGGAGAAAAGTGGGGTCTGAGACCTCGCATGAGCCCGGAGGAGCCCAACCTCGGCCTTCTCTTCGTGTCCAAGATTTCCCGTTAAATCCACTAGGAAAGGCCGAGGGGGCAGGATCTCCGCCCTCAGCCGGGGCGGCTCACGCGTGTCCTCGTCCCCGTGTTCCCCGAGTCCCGTCCGGGGCTCTGGCAGCCCCGGGCTCCCCGAGGAGGGACCGGGCAGCGCTGGGGCTCAGACATGTCCAACACGGCCCCGGGCTGGAGGGACACGGAGTGTTGTGTTCCCAATCTCGCCTCTCACCCAGCACAGCCCAGTTCACCGCCGTCCCCCATGTCCTCTGTGCTCTGGTTCATCCGTTGCCAGCGGCAAAGAAGGGTTTAAAGGATTTGTTTGGGAGGTGGCAGCTGTTTGTACTAGAGATTGGGACCTGTGATCCGGGGGATCATCATCGCCCGCAGTCTGGGAACACTCAGGATCAAGATAAGCACCTGAGCCCTCCTTTCCTCACCAGCCCGGTGAAGATCCTGCAGCAGGGTGCCAGGATGGGAGCATGGTCCTGAAATCCCTGGGGAAGGGTGACAGCACTGCCAAATCATAGGATCATTTATTTAGGATGGAAAAGGCCTTTAAGATCATCAAGTCCAAGCATTAAGCAAGGGAACAGGAACTGATGGTGGTCACACTCCTCTGGGGACAAAGGTGAGGAAGGAGCTGCCCCTGGCTAGGAAGCAGGACAGGCAGGATGAGACAGAGGGAGGGCTCAGCTCCACCACCACACTCTGCCCTTTGCCACTGGCCACAGCTCTGACTTTTCCCCTCCTTGGATGGCCACTGTCCAATGTCAGCACAGCCCTGACCTTCACCCTCAGCCTGGTGCAACATTCAGGCTTTTCTGTCTCAAAAAAGAGTGGGAAAGCAGAGCCTGGCAGCAGGTGCTCTGGAAGCGGGGGCTGGAGTCCTTCCCATGGTGGGCTGTGCCTTGTCCTGCAGGTGAACAAATCCTGGTGTGAAATTAGAAAGCGAACATGGGATGTGGGATGGGGGCAGGGACAGAGCTCTGGGAGCTCGCGTGCCCTCAGCCAAGCTTGTGCAATCCGAAATTTGGGAGAGCTGGGCCAAGGGCTGCAGAGCCCAGGGCAGAGCTGGTGAAATATTTAAGGTGGGGAAGGACAGAGCTGGGAACGGGGAATCACCCTCACTGCGGCGTGTGTCCTTGTCTCCTGCAAAAATGAATTAACCTCTCATATTTCCCCGCATCCCACCTCTCTAATCCTTAATTTTACGAGGAAAGGAAACTGAGGCACAGGAAAGAGAATTCCTTCACATACAGCTTCCAATCTGGGCCCTTTCCCACCCAGCTGTGGGTCTGCAACTGCCCTCATTTGCAGGGGAGACCAAGTCCAAGCTGCTCCTTAGTTTTTGGAAGTTACAGTCACAATTGGAAATTCCACAGCACCAGCCATGTGCGCCTCTGGCTGCAGGGAGCTTCCACAGCCCTTGGACAATGGTATCAGGAAAGACTCCTGTAGAGAAGGTTTTTAACTGTTAAAGTAGATTTTTAAGGCCTCCATCAAGAGCACAGATCCCTTTCTGTGGGCAGTCCCATCCCAGCCTTGTGTCGCTCCAAGTCCCAGCCATGTGGCTCCTGCTGCTGCACAGCTGGAATCCCACAGACACAGCTCTGTGTGGAGCATCCGACTTTTCCTCACGCCTGTCTCCAGCGTCCTCCAGACTAAACAAACCCATTTCCTTCCAGCTGTCCTTGCAGGTCATGTTTTTCCTACACCTCTGCTCATTTTCTCCAGCTCCTCCCAGGACTTGACAGTGTTCACCCAACATCCAGGAGAAGTATTTCCCATGCCTGGTGCTCAGCACTCCTGTTTACACATTCCATAGGGTGTTTGGCTTTTTGTTTTTGTAACAATCTGACACTTTTTGACTCATTTATGCTTCGCCCCAACCCCCAGTTTTCCTTCTGTGAGCTCTTGGGAATTGCAGCGGGTTTAGGACAGAGCTGCACCCTCTGCCAGGGGTGAAGTGCTGAACTCTGGCTCCCAGTCGTGTTTCCAAACCAAATTTTGGGCTTTTCTTTGGAATATCCATCAGCTGGTGAGCTGGGAGGTGGGAAACAAGGGAGTGAGCACCCTGCAGACCTCAGCCTCTTTCCTGGAAACAAAATCCTTCTGTAGGTATGAGCCACCTGATAGAGTGAGGCGAGGATTTGCAGCAACAGCTGCCTGTGTGCACGGAAGAGGTTTGGGAGTGACTTGGAGCATTCCAAGTGGAGTGGAGGCTGGCTGTGAGTCCCAGCCCTGGGCAGGAGTGGGGACAGTGCCAGCTCCTGAGACGAGGCAGGCCCAGCGCTCCACGAGGGAGCTGGGAACAGCTGGCAGTGAGGAGAGTGCGATGTTGGATCTGGCTCGGGCTCGCCTCTGGAGAGCTGGAGGGAACAACAACACGGCTTCCAGCTGTGGGAAGCAACAGCAAAGCCATGAGGCCAGACATCAGGAAACAGCCTTCACTGTGGGGTGCTGTAGCCAAGGAGGATGAACTGGATCATCTCATCAAATTCCTCTTCCGTGGGATACAAAGATGATTTTACATAAGAATTTCCCTGATCTTGGTGTGAAGACATTCAGCTTTATCCTGGGTTTAGTTTGTGCTGTTTTCTGTAATCCCTGGATACCAGTGAGCCAGAGGTCTCCTGCTGCCACTGGCACTGTGTCAGTCCAGAAAGCCACTTGATACCTTCCCTGTCTCAGGGGCACCACTCCAAGGACTTGCTCTGAGAGGGTGACACTCTCTTGCTTCCTCTCTTTCCTGGCACTGGCCAGAAAACCATCTTTGTGCTCCTCCTACATGGCAGTTTTCTTTCCAGGTAGGGGAGGGGTTACCTCCTCCACAGCTCTTCCTCCTGAAACATCCTCCCAAGGCACTTTGTGCTGTTATCTCTCCCTTTTTACTTTTTACGTTCCTCAAGAAGAATCTCATTCTTTCCCTGGGGGGCAATTTTTTTTTTATTCCTCTTTTTTTCCCCTCTGTAAGTCTTAAATCTGAAGGCAAAACACGTGAACCAGAGTAGGAGACCAGCAAACCTCCCAAGCTGTGCAGAACCCTGTTAATTTAGTTAAATTAAGTGGGAGATCTGTTGATAGAGAGTCTTTCCTCTGCAAATATTATGTTCCCGAGTTTAAGGCATGTTGACTCCATAAACATGCAGGAAGCTTCCTGTGCTGTGTGCTTCCATGATTAACACTGTGATGAGGATCTAAAAGTGCTTTAAAGTATTGGTTTGAGTTTTGTCAGGCAATCGTGGGATTGAACCTCGACACCTCAGCTCCAGGAAAACATCTCGAATCACAAGAAGCTTCTGTCACAGACAAGCTTCCCACACATAATTCCCAAATCTCAACCACTCCCGGAGTTAGCGACGTCAGCTCTAAGAATGGCAATAACGAGGGGCAGAGGAGGGAACTGACTCAGGATTTTTATAGCAAACAGCAGATTTTTGGGTTTGCTTGACAACCAGCCGGCGCTCAGCCCCACTGAGCAGTTTGGATCTGGGCTTTGACCTCAGTGTTTCTGTTCCAGGGGCTCCCGTCAGGCACGAGAGCCAGGATGAACGTGGGAACGGCGCACAGCGAGGTGAACCCCAACACGCGGGTCATGAACAGCCGCGGCATCTGGCTGTCCTACGTGCTGGGCATCGGGCTGCTGCACGTCGTGCTCCTGAGCATCCCCTTCTTCAGCGTCCCCGTGGTCTGGACTCTCACCAACATCATCCACAACCTGGTAAGGGAGCGCCGTGGCCCGGGGCACATACGGGGAACCTTGGCACAGCTGTTGCTCTGAGCAATCTGCTGAGATTCCTGTTGAAATAATTCCTTTGTGTTTCCAAAGATGCCGGGTGAGTTGCTCAACCTCCAGCCCTCAGACTGTACTGGTGCCTCTGGGTCATGGATTTAAATCCAGCCCGGGTGTAGGTGAGGCAGCAACACCTGGTGAGGCTGCTCAGAGGGATGGATTTATCTCCTCTAGAGCAAGTCCTTTGTCATGTCCCCTTCCCAAAGGGATTTGTGACAGGCCCCAGACATTGGCAACACATCACTGGGGTTCGTAAAAACTGAATTGGCCTCCTGAGAGTTACGAAAAAACAAGATTAACCCCTAGATTTTGTTCTGCTTAAGTAAAAGATTAGTCCAGGAACTGATTCTTCCCTCAGAAGATCAAGTCCCCACATAGGTCCCCTTGGGCACAGGGGAAAAAAAACCTTCATGGATGGAGCCACTGAGTGTATATCTTTTATTTTAAATAATATCTCAACCTGGGAATATTCCAGAGACAAAATGACAGGGATTGAGGACCCTCATTATAAGATATTACTAGTGGGAGATAAAAACCTCCACAAACGCCCAAACTGGAGCTGCTCAGGAGATAAAAACCTCCACAAACCCTCAAACTGGAGCTGCTTGGGAGATAAAAACCTCCACAAACCCTCAAACTGGAGCTGCTCAGCTCACGAGCTGCTGGCTTCTCATCCATCTTCCCTAGCAGCTTTAGGTTCTGGGGACAAAAATGGAATTTAAAGGCCAGGAGTGGCTGTACTTCGGGGCTGTGGTGTAGCTGGAATGTTTGTCTGTGACTTGTGTTCCCCTGGTAATCAGGGGGTGGCAGACCTCCTCCCAGCACATTTTCAGGGAGCATTCTGCCGTGCCGCAGCAGGCAGGCGCTAATCTCCTGATCGCAGAGATCCCAGAGCTGTAATCTTGCCACCACCTCCTTGGCTCACACCCAGGAGCCGAGCAAGAGGCCTGATGTGGAGCAGCCGAGCTGCCCTGGCCTTTCCCAACTCTTTTCCTGCTTCCCTGGCCGCTCCGGGTTTTCCAGCAGTGCCACATCCCTCTAGTGGAACGGCGCGGGGGTGCAAGCTCCCAGATCCGGTGTCCTGGATCTGGGGATTTTGGGATGCAGGGCCCCGTGTGCCTCACGCTGTGTGTCCTGCAGAGCATGTACATCTTCCTGCACACCGTGAAGGGAACCCCCTTCGAGACCCCGGACCAGGGCAAGGCCCGGCTGCTCACACACTGGGAGCAGATGGATTATGGAGTCCAGTTCACCGCTTCCCGCAAGTTCCTCACCATCATGCCCATCGTCCTGTGAGTATTCCAGGCTGGCTGAGCTGCCTCGTGTCCCAGTACCCATCAGTGTTCTGTCCTGGGAGACAAACACAAGGAATGCCACAGCTCAGTCTGCCTCTCCCTCTGTTCCCACCCTCCCTTTCCAGGTATTTTCTAACCAGCTTTTACACCAAGTACGACCGGATACACTTCATCATCAACACCATCTCCCTCATGAGCGTGCTGATCCCCAAACTGCCTCAGTTCCACGGAGTCCGGATCTTTGGGATCAACAAGTACTGAGCGTGGCCGGAGCAGACAGCGGAGGAGCGGGGAGAGGGGGGAATTCCTTCTCTCCAGCCCCGTTTCCTCCCTCCATGCAGACTGGGATGTGGTTTTGCAGCAGCTGTTTAAACGCAGATCCCAACAGACACATTCCGCATGCTGGATCCTCGTGCCCAATAAATCCAAACCAGCTCCAGAGTAGAGTTTAGTGCGGAGCAGGACGTGCGACAGCGGATTTCTCTTGTCCCAGGGTCATCAATAGATGCAAAACCACTGAGACTTTGAGGTACAACAAGGATGAATTCTGGGAAGAGTCTCATCTGTTCCAGACTTGGAATGATGAGGATAGGGATGAGGGGAAAAGCTTTTAGTGCTGGTACTATTGCTGTGGTAAATGCACTTTAAAATACATTTCCCTTCCTGAAGCTGAGTGCTTTGAGCAGAACGTGAGGGAAATCCAAAGGGATACAGCCAGGCCTTCCCAGGACTGGATTGTTTTAGGGTCTGATTTCCAGTTTTAGGTGAGAAGTGGGAGGGGGAGGTGAATGACAAATTTTTACTTTGCAATCATTGACACCACTGAGAAGGGAAGTTTTTTTTCCTAAAAACAGCACAGGAAGGAATAAGCTGCAGTTGGACAAAGCTTTTGGTTTCCTCTGGCACCATCTGTGTGGTCCAGGTAAAAGGTGGCTAGATCCTAAATCATGCTTGTTATTTTCAGTTTATACCCAAATCTACCCAGGTGACTCCTCTCCCCACCCCAAACTGCTGGTTTTAAGTGCACAGGGGCTCATTGGGCATTTGGATCAAGGGCTAGGAGCAAGTGATTTAATGACTGACAACAAATGCCATGCAGCTCCTTGGAACATAGACATGGACAGGTGTGGGAGAGGCTGACAATGGGCAGGTTCAGGAGGAAGGCTGATTGCTCTAATCAAGCATGCAGCTATCCTTGACTTGGAATCTTTCTCCTCACTTCAGCTCCTTGGTTGCTTTGAGTGCATGTGGCTGGGGTTTGCCAGTTCTCCATGGACTCTAGGGTTGGATTTCTGGATTGGACTCAGGGGTTGGCTTACCTGGAAATCTGTCCCTCAGCTCCACACCCAAGGGCTGTGTGAGCAGCAGCACCAGCAGCAGATGAATTGAGCAGCAGAAGGAATCAATTGGTCACTGATAACAGATCCTTTCACAGAGGAACAAAATCAAGCCTTTTTCCTCTAAAATTGCCACCTAAATAAAGCAGGCTTAGGTTTCCTGGCTGAGACAGCTTTTACTGTTTTATTGAAAATCAGAATGACCTGATTTTCCTTTGGGTTGTGTCCCAGATGGAATGGGTTTTCCCCCACTCTTCCCCTGTAACCCCATGAAAACCTGTATTTTTGTGTTCTTAGTGCTTATATTGTCTCACCTTTTTTGACAATGGTGTAATTCTTTTAAATCTGCTTTTTTTTGGTCCCTGCAGTAGCAAATCCAGCTTTAGAGACCATGGTGGAGAGTGCTGAGGTTTTGGATGGCCTGAGCACAGGACATGGAAGGGGGAAATTCAGATCTGTTACTACTCCATGCATAATTTTAGACAAGTTGCTTCACTTCTCTCTCAGACTTCCTATGGGACTGCTACAGGGAAGGGAAAATATGGAGTGTACCTCAGAGGGCTGCTGGAATGCAGGGAGAAGAGTTTGAAAAGTGGAAATCCAAGTTAAAAGGAAGTTTTAAAGCAGGTAGAAGGAGAAGAGAGTCTGGCTGGAGACCCCAGGGTATTGACAGATGTGCAATTTCCTTGATGGGCAGTTTTAACCTTCAAACCTAGAATAGAAGAGCTGCTGCTTTAGCTGAGGTACTCTACTCTAACCAGCTCTTTAAGCTTACTAGACAATGATAATTGTGATAAAAATAGAGATATTTCATCAATCAGCTGGGAAATGACACAGACATGAGCAGTATTCCTGTGGGAGAGGCTGCTCCAAGGAGGGGCAGGTCCTGGCAGGGTGGCTGAGGCTGGACCTGAAATGCTGACTGTGGTGCTGAACAGACCTGAGTGTCTGCCCAGACACCACTTCCATCTCCAGGGGATAGAAACTAATTCTTTGGAAATACAAACTGAATATAAACAAAAGAAAACTAATTATTATCATAGAAAACATGGGAAAAAAACATCTTTTTTTGCAACAGAAACCTCTTCTAGATGCTTTCAAACATGATTCCTCACAGACAGACAAATGCTGGGTATTTCTAAGCATATGCACATCACAGATTTTTAAATTTAGAATAATTATCAATTGAAAGGATTGACTTTTTTTATGAGATACAGCAATTGCCAGAGTCTCCTTGAAGGCATTAGCACAGCCTTCACTGAACACTTGTGTGGTCACTGACACTATGGACATCTGACCCTGTTTTTTTAAATTAAACACCAACTGGGACACAGAATGGGATTATAAACTTCTCAGACAAGCAGGTTCTAAAGCCTAAAGCCTCAAACTTGTAATTAAGCCTCTGCCTAGGAACAAAAGTAAACATTTTTTTTTATTTCTCTCCTTCACACAAATGATCAAAACAGCCAATGCCAGAGTCACGTGACACTTACAACACAGGTGTGGCATTTTTCCATGGAATAACTGAGATTAACTTGGACTCAGTTCATCCAGTCAAGGGAAACCTCAGTGGAAACAGAAGAAATATGGAAAGAAGAGAGTGGAAGAAAGATTTCATGCTCTGTTGTGAATTAAGTATCCATATATGATTAATAAGTATTAGAACAATTACACATTGGGTAGCATCTTCCTTAAGATCCCAACTTAAGGGTAGGTGTCAGGATCAGTCAAAAATAAAAAGCAGGAAGTTAATTGTAATTAAACCACCATTCTTGGGTGTACCTGAGGCAGTCTGAAGTGGAAGGACAGCATGAGCAGGCTGAGGGGTGGTCAGGTGTGTCCTGGCAGGGGACATACCAGGGGTGAAGCCACATTGTGGGAGGAGACACAAAACGTGAGCAGAATTCCTTCTTTGAGAGTGGAGTTTTCCCAGGTGCCTGCATGGAGGAGATAATTGATTTTTACTGATTTTAAATGGGATTCTGATTCTGTTTGTTACTGATTTAAATGAGATTCTGATCACATCACACTTGACAGATTTCCTCTCACACTGTATCATGATCAGGACAATTTCCTACCTGGAGAGATCAAATCTCCTGTGATGGAGAAACAATTCCTGGTAAGAAGGTATTTGAAGCTTTTCTCTTCTGTTCTGCAATGAAAGAGGAAAGCTTTTGAAAGGCTGGAAGCCTTCTCAGGAACTGGCAGCAGCCTGTCCCATCTTGTACTTGGCAAAGCCTCCTCAGCCACTGTCAGCAGCACGCACGTTTCCACGGGGTACGGCAGCCCCTGCTCCAGGACACACAGAAAACCAGCAAGTCCTCCCAGCCTGATGCTCCTGAATCAGGGATCCTGACCTGGGAATCATTTCACAGAGCTACCAGGCTGGCAAACAGTCCAAACCTTTGTAGGAAAAAGCCTCTAGAATAAACTAAATGGAGGGCTACTTATTCTCGAGTACTTTTATGTTTGAATCACTGTTCAATTTTGGGTTGTTTTTAGAAGCTCGGTACTGGCCCTCGAGGAGGGGACAGCAGTGGGTTAACACATTAATATTTCTCCTTGTGACTTATGTTGCTTTATCATTGCCTAGAATATCTTTAAGCATGCGAGTGTTGGTGTGTCCATACCCTCCTTGGATCAGTTAAATCAGCTGAATTAGTTGGGAGGGTTTTTTAAAGGAATGTTCTGTACAAAGTTTTAGGGTTTTGTTTTTTTTTTTCCCATAGCCTTCTTTTTGCTGTGGATACAGGAGTCTCATGTAGAGAACTTTCTAAAATAAAGTGTGAATATTTTTATTACTCCTTTGTACAGTATTCTAAGAGAGACTAATAAAAGTTAAGTATTCAGGTAAAAACTTGCACTTGCCTCCTGGAATCTTCACATGGATGGCTTTTGCTGTCAAACAAGCATGGGAAATATGGAATGGCTCAGGTTGAAAGGCACCTGAGGGCTAATCCATCCCTGCCTCCTGCCATGGGCAGGGACACCTTCCACCACCCCAGGCTGCTGCAAAAGCCCTGTCCAACCTGGCCTTGGACACTCCCAAGGATGGGACAGCCACAGCTTCTCTGGGAACCTGTGCCAGGGCCTCACCTCACTTCACAGGGAGGAATTATTGTTAATATCCTCTCCTGAGTCCATTTCTCCATTTGTAAAAGAGGAGAAACATCACCTGGCTCAAAAAAAGTTGAATCATGCAATGATGGAATGGTTTGGCTTGAAGGGACCTTAAAACCCATCCAATCCCACCTGCTGCCAGGGGCAGGGACACCTTCCTGCCCAGTCTGGTCTGGGACACTTCCAGCAAAGGATTTATGTCTCCTGCATCTGTAGAAGTTGCAGCTATCCACAGTCCCTGTAACAGACTCTGCTCAGTGACTAAAAAGGAAGTGTTACGCACTCAACGGCCGATTTGTGGAACGCTGCTGGTGAGGACGTAAAATTGCTGAAGTGACCTCACAGCTGCTGCAAACAGCCAGGGATCTTCCAGCACAGATCAGGTCTAACACCACCCCTGCCCAGGAGCTGCTTCAGGGAGCCCCTCCGTGAACAAGGTAAGAGAAATCAACTTTCTCTTTGCTGTTTCTGCTTGGTGTGAGCTTCCTGTGCGACTCACAGCTCCTGTATTTCGCAAACACTTCCACACCTCTGAGCACAAGGGAAGCCAGAGAACTTCTCCTCAGTCCTGCTGCTCTCCAGAGGCCACATCACCTTGTGTGCAGCCCCACGGTCTGCTCTGCACACCCCCCAGCCCACAAACAGGCAAGTGCATTTTCCCAGAGCTTTCCCAGAGCGGGAGAGGATTGGTGGAGCTCTCTGTTAAGTGCTCTTCTTCAGTTTTTCTTCTCTTATTGGAAACCTTCAGGGGAATGAGTCCTGCAAGGGCTACTAACCTAAGCAAGGCTATTTGTCTTTGGAATGGTTTAAACTCAAAGATGACAGGGTTAGATGGGATATTGGGAAGAAATTCCTCTGTCTGAGGGTGCTAATGCCCCAGAAAAGGTTGCCCAGAGAAGCTGTGGCTGCCCCATCCATGGAAATGTCTATAACCAGGTTGGACAGGGCTTAGAGCAGCCTGGGAGACTTGAAGGTGTACCTGACCACAGCAGGGAGAGGAATGGGATGAGCCTTAAGGTCCCTTCCCACCAAAACCAGTCTGGATTGCCCAATTTCCCTTCTCCAGCTCCATCCCGTCAAACACCAGAAAAGGGAAACTGAAACTTTTTGATAAAAGCAAGCTGTCTCAGAAAACATAAAGGGATTTCTTTCTGGCCCTCAAACACCAGCTCTCCCCTGGAGACCACCAGTGTCTGCCCAACAAGGCTGATTTCTCTTTATTTTGGCAGACATTTGTCCTCAAAATTAGCACCCTAAGGGTCTGCCAACTGTGTTGTCTCTGCACAATCACTGGGGTTCACCAGCAAAGGTGAATGAGGCCAAACAACCCACAGCTCCTCCCGTTTCCTCTTAAAACACTTCCTGTAACAACCCTGTGAACTTGTGTCCTTGGACAATGAGGGGGATTTTGAGTCATTATTTTAAAATCTTCTTAATCATTAAAGTCACATTTTGTTACAATGTCCTGGTATTATGTCAAGTAATTCGGTTTAGTTTGTGTTCCCTCTTTCCCAAGGCACAAATCCACTTGGCTTTGCTTCAGAACCTCAGACACAGCAGAATGTTTAAAAAACTCACCAAATTCATCGTAAATCAGATGGATCCCTACAAAGAATTGGTCCCTGTCGAGAGCATCGCAGACAATGAGCACTTCAGGCCTCTCTATCTACTGAAGAAAAAAAGCAAACCAAAAACCATATTTCACCCAGCTCCCTACTACCAGCGGACAGGGTTCACACTGGATGATGTGCTGCTGCCTGGAGAAGATGGTAAAAGCATAGGTAAACCCCAAATTTATCAATAGGAATTTATCAAATAAATAAACATCAAATAAAATCAATCAATAAATAATGTGTTTGAAGCATTTGTGGCTGAACTCTACCAAGTTCCACCTTTCTTGTGTGTGATATGCTTACAGTGCTGAATCTGTGTAGTCCTGCTTAAGATAACACATGGAATTATTTCAGAGTCACTCCATCAGGATTTCAGCCAATTTACCCTCACAAAAACCAGCGCTGACCAAGCTGATGGAGGTCTCAGCATCTCATTTGACCCTGCAAGCGTAGGGCTGCAAGGAGGTGCCTCCTTGTCCCAAGAGTTCTCCATCAGACCACAGAAGAAGAGCATATCACTGGAATCACTGGAGGCACTGAGAAGAGAAAGGTAAGGAATGACAAAGGGGGCACACACGCTCCAGTCATCCCCCTCCAATGGGATTTTCAACAGCCAAAAACCAACATTAAGACTTTAGGGCATGAACTGCCTCCAGCTAGGCCAGGTTAGACAGGGAATGGAGTGATAGGATTCTCTCTAAACCTCTTCTTTTAAAGGCTTATCCCTCTCAGCTTCTCCTGCTGCTCCAAACCCTTCCTCACCTTTTCCTTTTAGAGGAATCAACATGGATCATTCCTTCATCCAACAACTACAGCAAACAGACATCAAGCTATACGTGGTCACTGAAATCCTCGAAGCCTCAGAGGAGACCATCTACAAGGAATCCACCAAGGCAGATGGGGGCTTCAAGGCCAAGTTTTACGCCACACTCTGTGCACAGGTTTGGCTTCTCTCTCCTTCCTTCCCCAACTCCTGCACCCAGGTGTTGTAACAGGTTGGTTTTTTAAATCCAGAGCACCAGGGAGGACAAACAAAGCATAGTCATACCCAAGGGCTGCACACTGGCCTTCAGGACCATCCAGCTGCACATTAGAGATGGAGCATGGGGTAAGCAACTTCTAGAAATGACCAATTCCTCATTTCCAGAAACAGTGCAGAAGAGGAAGAACATTTTATGAAGTATCACTTGGTCCCAGAGCTACCCTCAGCTTGTCTGCAGAGAGGAGGAGGCAGTGTGAGGGACAGCAACCAAAGGTCAGATAACCCAGGCAAGGTCAAAAATCCTCTTTGAGGAGGGGTCAGTAAAGAAAGGAAAGAAGGAAGCCTCAGATCTACATTTCAGGAGCTGCAGAGCTCCTGTTGATGAATGGCACACAGAGCAGAGTTTCAGTGTTTCTTTTCCTTTCCTACTCAGAAGAGTCAGGGAGGAAACTGGGTGGGTGACCACCACTGGGAAGGGTTGGTACAGAAAACTGTCCCTTTTATCCTCTTTCAGATCTGGATTATTTCCCAGCAGAAGCTGTGAGAAAGGAAGCTTATGTAGCTGATGGTATGTGATGTATTTTATTGCTTCCATATGCACAACTTTTAGCTGTTTTGGGTAGGATGGAATCTCTCAGCATAAAACAAATCACCAGGAGAGATGCATTTCCCTCTTCCATGAGATATCACAACTGCCCAAATTCCCTATCGCTTCAAAAACACTCCTACGAGTGTTTCAGACTCTGGGTTTAGAGCTGCCTGTGAACTCCCAAAACTCAAGTGACAAATTTGGACTCCTGGTTTGCAGGTCCCTCACAAGGAAAATTAGGAGTAGTGGTGGGAGAAGCTAAATCCTCCTGCCAAATTTTCTCCAAGTTGTCTTCTGACCTGCTGGTCATAATCTTAAACACCATCAAAGCTGTGATGAGAGACAAGAACCTCCTTCAAGAGCTCAGCCAGGAAGTAAGTGAAGCTTTTCTTACCACCACAATTTATAAACAGACACATCCAGAACCTCTTGTCCCACAAGTCACCTGCCCTGCACCACAGCTGTCCATCCAAAATTCCCTCACTCAGCACATCTGTCTGCTCTGGACAAGCTGCAGCCTCTGCCCTCAAATCCTGACATTTCTTTTTGTTGTTCCTTGCAGATGGAAGAAGTTTCTGAGCAAAATGATGGTTGTGAGGTGAAAACTGAGAGCCCAGACTTTAAAGACCTGTTCAGCACCTTACAGCACTCTCCAAGAGACCACATCCTTCTGCTGGCAGAGGGAATCACCTACATCCTTGATGCTTTGCACGGTGAGGCTTTGGGTCTTTAAGAGGGAAATCAAAGCAGGGATGACTCCCAGTCCTGCCATTCCCTCCTGCCTTCTTCTCATCCTCATCCTCCTCCTCAAGTGGAATGTACAGCGGAGAGGAGAGGAGAGGAGAGGGGAGGGGAGGGGAGGGGAGGGGAGGGGA